>SWDT01000025.1:0-260004 GCA_009193035.1 Halicephalobus mephisto | reverse complement strand
TGGAACCTTCTTCGGGATCGGGGAATCAGCCGAGCCTGTGGAAGAGATACAGAAGAAGATCGAGGATTCTCACGAGGCTACGTTCTTCTTCGACAGCGAGAACGCCTGTGCTGTCGACTCAGAGTCCTTCAAGTACCTTCTTTGTAAGGAGCGAGGAGTGAAGTACAGTGACCGTCCGGAGAACAATTTTGTATTCTGCTGGAAGGAGAGTGCTTCCCAAGTCAGAGATTTCCTCAAATTCATTCAGACAGTGGAACCTATAGAAAAGGAAACTATCATAGCCGTTCACCATCTAGCCACCACTGCTCTCAAATTGGAAGAGTTCCTGCGGACGAATAATGAAGTAGCAAAAGATGTTTTGCAAAAATTAAAGAAAGAATCGAAAGTAATCATTGCTGCAGCCAGAAAGCATTCTATGGTCTGTGAATATCACAGATTGATAACGGAAACGAAGTTTAAAAGTAATAAGAAATTAGAAGATGCTCTTAAAAAATTAAATGATATTATCAAAAAACAGAAAATTACACTTCCATTCGATATTTCCGATTGCGAAAATACTCTAAGACATTTGCCAGAATGTCTCAATAGGGTTTCTAGTGATACCGCTGCTGAACGTTTGTAAAAACTTTGTGAAAAATTACTAAATACATTGTTTAAAATACTGTTGTTTTTTGTTGTGATTGATGTGAAAATCGAGTGTTTTGTTCACTTGAATATTTTTAACTTCTTTTATTTCGGTTTCTAATCATGAAATGCTAGTTTAGGTGTGTATTCTTCGAACAGTCACGCTCCATTCTTATCAAAATATCAACACCAGTTTTTAACTGTTGACTTAATTTGCAGTTTCCGGAATTAACCATGGAACCAAATTCTAGTCAGAAGGAATTTACCGTCTTAACCCTGGGAATAACAGGGGTCGGGAAGTCAACGTTCATCAACAGCATTGCCAACTATCTGTCGTTCGAGACGTTAGAAGAAGCCATTAACGGAACTCCGCATTGCATCATTCCAACAAAATTCTCACTTCAAATAAAAGAACGTGACAAAAGGGGATTCACTAATCTGAATATTAAAATGGATAGTCAGAACGGAGATGCTAGTAATGAAGTTTTAGAAGAGGGTAACTCCGCCACTCAGGCTCCAAGATCTTATTCCTTTGTTCAAGGCAACATAAAAATTAACATCATTGATGTTCCTGGTATTGGAGACACCGGAGGATTCAAAGTGGACGAGAAAAATAAATTACCAATTATAGAGAAAATCGCGAAATTTCCCGAAATCCACGCTGTCTGGATCATGTTAAAGGCTACAGAGACTCGAAATGGATTGGAATACATGTATTCATTGACTGACATTTTTGCAAGCATTCCAAAGAATGCCATCAAGAATATTTCTTTCGTCATCACTTACAGTAAAGCCTCAGATTTTCTTCCTGGAACTACGATCGATCCACTGACAAGATTTGTTACGAAGCTGAATGCGGACGAGGATATAAACATTGACGTCAATGATACCATCTTTTGTGTTGATAGCGAGTCCTTCAGATTCCAAGTTGCTTATTATTCCAACGAAATCTTCAGAAATTACGTAAATAATGTTTTATCTCCACAAGAAAGAACTCAGAATTACGAACATTGTTGGGTCAAATCTCGTGAATCTACCATGGAACTTCTGGATAAAACATTGACTGCTGAAGGCGAACCAGCAACCTCATTTCTAGCAATCAATCGGGCTAGAATTCTAATTCCATGTTTCTTAAATGCCGCTGCCAAGATTCTTCATGTGATTGAGAAGAACAAGTCCTCCAGCTTCAGAGCAGAACTTAAGAATAACCTAATGAAAGGAAGAGAAATTCAAAATGATATCAATGTCAAGAAGGAAAAACTACCACAATTAGTCTGTGCTAGTCCAAGGTGCATAAAATGGACAACTAAGCCTGATGGAAGCAAGATTTTTGAATTTACTCAAGTTTGTCACAATGATTGTCGTTTGAACGATGTTGTCTACGGTAAAATGCCTCAAGACACTATTGTTAATTGTCAAATCTTCAACAGTGACAACATATGTACCAAATGTGGTTGCAGCTATGCTGTTCACACCCATATTCACTACAACTTCCAGAATATCCTCAGAAGTCAGAAAATTAAACCCAAAACAGAAGCTGAAAGTGATGCTTACATACAGAGCTTCCTCGACCAATTGGAAAACACAAAAAAAGCTCTGTTCATAGCATTTACTATTGCCTACAAATATCTTCATCAGCATGCAATCCTGACCTATAACACTACGTTGATTGACCGGCTGAACATGGAAATCAGAGTTCAGGAAAGTAATGACAAAAAAGATTCCGAAGTCATCGAAAATCTGAAAAAGGCGGTGAAGGAACACGAGGACTTTCTCAAAAATCTAGAAGCTGTCAAAAATGTTAATTTAAAAACGTCAATCACTTATAATGATTTCGAGAAAACCATCAACAAAATCTTCAGTATGCCGCCGTTCGGAACAAAAATTAAGGAAATGTACGACTCGGAACGCGATTCAGCTAGTCAATACAGTATCGATTTCAAGCCTCTTCTTGTTAAGCACCTTCCAACTGTTTAAATTTACTCATTTTTATTTTTTGTGAGTGTCGGGTTAAAGTTTTAAACATACTGGTTTCAAAGAAATGTCTGTTAAAAACAGTTCGATATTTTCTCGACAATTTAAAGGTTTTTGAATATAATGATTTAGTTTTAGACCTATTCGAAGATTTACCATGACGTATGAATACCTTTACGGAAGAAATTCAGAAGATCAGCTTTACAAAAGTGATCAAATTAATTAACCCAACCAAAACTAAATTAACAATAAAAAATAAATTAATCAATGACGTAGACAAAGAAGAATCTGGAGACGATTTTTCATGTTTCACCATTGTCAAGTGTAAGTTCAATTTAAAATGACATAATTAATTATTAAATAAGCTGATTACATTAATTTCAGACAAACTTAGCGATTTCTGATCAAGTTGAATTCTTTAATGTATATAAATTCGTTATGGTAAATGACATGACTGATAAAATATTGAGATTTCTAAATGGCAACAAGAAATTTTCATAGTTAAAAAGGACAGAGAAAAGGTGCCGAAAAATCTTTATGGTGGACATCACATATTTGTCAAAATCGACAAAAAGGAAAAGGAGGTTGTTTGTAAGATTTTTAACTTTTCATAGTTTAGAGATATTTCAGATGTGCGAATATATTAAAACTGGAACATTAAAGGAAAATAACAAAAAGAAACTCGACCCATCATCGGTTACTTGTGAATGGATGGAAAATTATGGGAAACCACAAATGGACTCAGTAGAAAATTTTCTAAAAAGAATTGACCATTTAACTAAATCAAAAAATGATGATGTAGGAATACCGTACAAAATTCTATTCTCCAAAAATCAAGCACCTGTTGATGAGAGATTTGCAAAACTGTTATTAGAATCAAGGAGATATTGTACTGTTATACAAAATCAGCCAACTCAACCATCAAAATTGACAGACCAGACTTTCACAGATGCATTTACAAAACTCAAAGAAACCATAGAAAAAAGACATAAAAACCAAGATTCTGAACAGAAATTGGCCACAGAATTCTTTAATTTAGTCAAGAATGGTTGGAAATTTTTGATGAAAATGGAAAAGCAGATATTTAATTTTAAGGACTGTGGCACCATTGCGACTAAGATGCAAAAAAAAGATTATTCGTTTCTAAAAGAAAGTGCTTATGAAATCAATGAAATAGATCCACCCAAGACAGAAGAGGATGAATCTTCAAGTAATAAAACATCAATAAACGAGTCAATCGAATTGATTGATCATTTGATTTGTCCCAAATGTGGAAACAAAATTAATTATCCAATCTGCAACCCAAACACTCAACTCTCAAATGAAAACTCAGATTTACCGAAGAATAGCAACTTCGAAAACATGAAGATTGGAGAAAAATCGCCGGAACAATCTAGCTCAACTATGGAAAATTCTAGACCTTCAAAGAAAGAAGAAGGAAAGCAAGATGAAGACCAAATCAAACCCGATTCGGAAGATAAGTCTAATGAGGATTTAAATGAAAAAGATAGAGGAAACCAGACGAGTGAGGTGTTTGTTCAACAACGAAGAGAACCTACAGATGAATTTTACAAAAATAATTCTAACATGCAAACAACCAGTTCTCAGGAGCCACCGATTCCCCCGTGTTCATTAAGTTGTCAACCAGAACAGAAAGATAACCGACTGGATTCTCAGGAACATAATGAGGAAACAAGTGAAATTTCTCCAACAAAATTCGACAATCCAGAGTACACACAACAAAATAATGAAGAACCAAATAACGACAATATGAATCCCAATGATGGCATTCATCCATATGAAGAAAAATTCGTTTCAGATAATAATACTATTCATAATCAACAAGATGAAAACAACGATCCAACAGAAAAAACGAATATCACTTTAGCTGATTCTAATCAAGTTCAACAAGAATCCTCAGAGGAATACGTAAATGATGGAAATAATGACGATGAACAACCTCTAGTTCAAAATAACACTTTGGTAAAAATTAATTACAACGATCTAGAAAGAGAATTCTATGTGAATGATGTCTCTCCAAGTAAAATAAAGCTCGCTTTCGAAATTACATCTGGTAAGATAGAACTTTCTTCCGAAGAAATGACTTGCAAAGAGAAAAATGAAAGTGAATTTGAACCTCCATTAGTTCCTGGAACTTACACATTGTACATCAATCTTCCAAAAGAATTTACAGTACTGTTCCTGGGGGAAACGGGAGTTGGAAAATCTACTCTGATCAGCAGTCTCGGCAACTACTTAAACTGGCCTACATTCGAAGAGGCCAACGAGAACAAACTGCAGGTCTGTATTCCCCTACAGTTCAAAGTTCAATATAGAGAAGCCGATGGAAAAATAAAACACAATGTGGTGAAAGCTGGAGAAACTGATGAAAATGAAAACTTCAACAATACTGGACAGTCAGTCACTCAGAGTCCTAAGATCTATCAGTTTACCATTCACGGAAACATGATTAAAGTCATCGATACTCCTGGTCTTTCTGACTCCAGAGGCGCTGAACAAGATGCAAAGAATCTTGAGATGATCAGAGAATGCGTCCATCAACAGGACCAGATCCACGCCATCTGCATTGTCCTCAAGTCGAATGATGCCAGACTCAGACCAGAGTTTGAGTTGGCTGTCCGCGACTACCTCTCTCTCTTCCCCAAATCAGCTCTCAAGAATGTCTTCTTCTTCTTCACCTACGCAAGTGGAACCTTCTTCGGGATCGGGGAATCAGCCGAGCCTGTGGAAGAGATACAGAAGAAGATCGAGGATTCTCATGAGGCCACGTTCCTCTTCGACAGCGAGAATGCCTGTGCTGTCGACTCAGAGTCCTTCAAGTACCTTCTCTGTAAGGAGCAAGGAGTGAAGTACAGTGATCGTCCGGAGAACAACTTTGTATTCTGCTGGAAGGAGAGTGCTTCCCAGGTCAGAGATTTCCTCAAATTCATTCAGACAGTGAAACCCATAGAAAAGGAAACTATCATAGCCATTCACCATCTGGCTACCACTGCTCTCAAATTGGAAGAGTTTATGAGAACAAACGAGGAACTTACTTCAAACAATAAAGATCTAGTAAGAAATTATAAAATAATTTTGTCTGCAGCCAGAAAATACTCCATGGTTTGTGAATATCACAGGTTGATAACCGATATGGAAAACTGGAAGGTTGAAGAATTTTGTGAAGCCTGTGAAAAATGTGAAAATATCTTAAAAAATGTAGACAAAAAGTTGTCTAAAGAAATAAGTATATATGTGAAAAGTGCAGGAAAGTATTTTAATCAATAGATGTAACAAAACTGCTTTATGTGAGCAGATATTGCATGTTAACGGACGGAATAAAACCATAATGAACTTATAATATTAGATGATTTTATCAAAAAAAAATTTTTTCATAACTGAGTATCGGAACTTGAAAACGTTTTCATGATCTTTACAAATATTAATAATTGAAAATTTATTCTAATTTTAGTTATCTAAACTGATTTGATTTTTAAGAAACGAATAAAAGTTACATTCGAGTATATGTCCTCCTAGTTCATAGTTAATAGAAATGGATAGTTCACATGCCAATCGACAACCGAAAATTTGCTTTTCCTGATAACCAGAACTTGGTTAAATTTTTCATATCTCGAGCCCAATTGAATTCTGGAATATTATACACCGTTTGATTCAGCATTCCAAACTCTACAAATCGCTGGGATTGTTACAAGTGAGCCTCCGCGTGTTAAATGATTCAGAAATAGTTTGAAATAAAACTGTTGGATCGTCACTAGAGAATCCGGATCCGTGTGTAGACACAAATATGTGGAAATAACTTTATCGGGGCCTCAGGCACGAGATAAATCACAACTCCCTTACAAATATTGCGTAATCTCCAAATTGCCACCTATCTGCAATCGTACAAATTTCGTTGGCCTCAGGGTATTTCCCTTCGGGACCAACGCTGTGTGGCTTGCGCTCAAATAGATCGTGCACAATCCAACAAGAACTTTTTTACAAATAAATCTATATTAAAACAACAGATTTTTTCAATTTTAAAATATTTGAAAAGTAAAGTTATAATTTTCGTAGTTTTTGGAGTTTTTAGGATACTGTAGGAGGATTTTTGAGGATGTTATGGAAGATTCTAAAACCTTCTAGAATCTCCTGAGGATTTTTCGAAATTTCCAAAATTTTGTAAATCCTACAGAACCTTATAAAATAATTCAGAATCTTCCAGAATCTCACATACAATTCGAAAATCTTCCATATTATTGCAATTTTCGAAGATTTTCAAAAATTTTAGAAATTTTAAAAATTCGTGTCGAAAAAATTTCGCAACAACTTTTAGTTTCGATTTTTACAATAAATATGACCCTGAAATTGAAGAATTTTTACATAAAACAAGGTCTGGTTGAAGCCACTGACGGGTAAGTGTCCATCTACGGTGGTTCCTCATCAGAGTTCACCAAAGAAAAAACCACAACTTTTAAATTTCGCACTATTTCACAAACACTAATTAATTTGTAAATTTATATTCTGTTAAAATCGTAACTTCCGCATTTAAATAAAATTTAAATTTTTTATTTTGAAACGAAAAATTTCAAATTGAATTTTATAAAAAGTAAAATTAATTTACACTTATGTTGAAATCTTCAGAATTGATAAAATTCTAAATTTGAATCAGTTTCGAAATTTATAAACTGTCGACACAAAAACCAACTTAAATTTTTTTATGAAAATTAGACACGTGAAATTGCCCGAATGTTGCAAGCAAACTGCAAGTTTCACCTTGATTTCGTAATTGTCACAAATATAAACATAAAAATCCCAACCGAGCTGCTCGGATGTTGCAAGCAAAGTGCATATTTCACTTAAACTTTAGTTTTGATTTCGACGTCGATCTCTTCATGGACTTCTCTTCCTCTGATCCTACCGCGAAAAATTCAAAACGTGATTGCGAAATACTTTAAAAATTACGTTTTACAAAGAATAAAATTACTTTGTATTTATGTTAAAATCCTTGGAATTGAAGGAATTCCAACTTTAGGCTACAATCTTCCCCAAATAGAAACTCCAATTTCAAACTTCCCTTCTTCTGGTCCCAACGCGAAAAGCCCAAAGCGCGATTGTGGAGTACCTCAAAAACTAAGTTTTATTTCAATTTCTCCTTTTCACTAACTCTTATTTCCGCAGTTATTAATTTATTTATTTACCAAATTTTTCTATGTTGTCTGCATCG
The DNA here is from genome assembly GCA_009193035.1 of Halicephalobus mephisto. Taxonomy (NCBI): domain Eukaryota; kingdom Metazoa; phylum Nematoda; class Chromadorea; order Rhabditida; family Panagrolaimidae; genus Halicephalobus; species Halicephalobus mephisto. Next base: position 252,182 of record SWDT01000025.1, on the reverse strand, counting down.
AGTTTTTCGTGTCCTGTTAATTGTCATGCTTTTATTACTTTGAATAATGTGAGTTTTTCATTTTTCTTTATAAAAACATGTTTCTAAATTTCTACTTTTCAGATTCGTCGAATATTGAAAGAAAAAGGGAATGTCCAACTTGGATTATTTGTTAAGTCAGATGTGTAGGTTGATGTAGATGAGTATTGATATATGAATTCGTATTTGTAGCTATCGACCGATGAAAATCCCAAAGCGAAAAGGACCAGATTCTAGTAACATTCCGCCGAAGAAGCCGAAAAGTGCTATTACTGTCGTTCCTTGCAGACCTTCAACTGACGCTGTGCAGAATAACCATCCAGTGAAGCAATCGCCTCAGGTACGGAGGCTGCTGAATCTGTCTGGAAGTATGCCGACGTTAGTTGACCAGACTCCTGGAGCTGCGGAAAGAATTCAGGATGATGACAAGCTCTCGAAAGACGTAGTTACTGAGAAGGAACATTCTGCGAACGAGGAGCCAATGGAGCAGTCTGTGAACGAGGATTCAAGGGAAGATGACGACTCCGAACCCGAGGTGATTTTTATCAAAGAAAAAGAAAACTCGACTCCAATCAAAGATACTCAAAATTCAAACCACATTTCGGCATCTCAAAATGAAGGTTCTAGTACAGTAGAAGGTTTACCAAAAAAGAGTTTGACTCCAATCAAAGGTTCAGAAACCTCGATGGGCAATACTTCTATGGAAGTGGACGAATCTACCAAGACAGATGGAGCTTCAAATAATGCCGATGATGCTGCTGTGCAGCACAACGTTTCTATAGAAAATGCCCAGTCTTTCAAGAAAAATCCGGTCAACGGGCCACTGTCAAATTCTAACTCATCAGGTCGATCAAATTTGTCTTCCTTATCTACTTCTGATTCTAGTTCTCGTGTTGTGGATCAGCCCACTGCCTTTGAAACCGCTCTTCCAGATGTGTCTATGTCGAATAATGTTGTATGTAATAAGTCTTCGTTTATTCCTACCTCATCTGCTGAACCATCATCTCTTGAATCTTTGTTAACCTCGAACTCAAATGTGATTTCTCCTCGGAAATCTACTCAGACGTATTCTGAAGCCGCATCTGCGTCCTTCCATTCCACATTGAAGCCGTCTAATTCAGTTTCCGACATGTCTGGAGCTCTGCCTGACATTGCTTGGAATAGTAATCAAACTGGTGAGGTTTTTATCTAAAAAGTCATCAATTAATGGGGTTTTTAGAATGCACAATGACGGAGGTGAAACTTGTGGGACATACACCTCAGGGACAGCAGAAATTAATCATGTATTATTTTCATCCGAATATGGGATGTCCAGAACACTTTATTCGAGAAGCTTTTGCAGCGTATCTTTCTAGATTTGCAAATATGAGGTTGTCTAGAAAACCAGCCACTGCGAAAATTGCCAAATTTCTTATTCATCCTCATCGAGAATCTAATTCTAAGGGTATATTTAGAGTGAAAATCAAGCATTATGGGAAACCTACACCGAAGAAATTTTCTCTTTGTTTATGGAATTCAACATCGAAGTTTGTCAGGACACAATCCACTGAAGTCCCGGGAATTGATGAAGAAGAAGAGTTTGAACGTCCAATTATTCTAGATCCACATGATTTATTCTACTTTGTTATGGTTTATGTTGTTTATAATGATGAAAACGGCTTCTTTTTACCACCTGTGGCAACCTCGTTTGCGTTGAACAAAGTGTTGGTTGTGACATTGGACAAGAAATCGTATTCGAAATGTACAGCAAATACGTCTGTTGATGAAATACCTTTTTTGGATTAAATGAAATTATTTGATTTTTTTAATTTGAAGAAAAAAACGTTTTAAACGTTGGAATATTTGATTTTTTGTGATTTTTGAATTTATTTTTGTATTTTTTTAAGGAAAAATGCTATATCCGAAAGCTATTGATGATGATGAGGAATTGCCCTCGGAAACTGATTCGTCAAGTGATGAAGAGATTGAGGTTTTTTAAAGTGTTTTTGTTATGTAATTAATTTTTATTTTTTTAGGCTACTAAAGCAAGAAAAAAGAAGAAAAGAGTAGCAACGGATTTTTCTGATAAATTTACTTTTTCTGGTGTTGATGTTGTTGAAGATGATCATCTTGATGGATTGAGGAAATTTTTAGAAAAAAGAACTCCATCGTCATTGCAGAATAATATTGAAAAAGAAAGAGATCGTTTAAAATCGGCTCTAGAAATGGATATTGTTGATGAAGAAGAAGATGTTTCAGCAGAAAAGTTTAATGGATTAGAATATGATTCTGATGATTCTCTTATTCAAGAACATGTGGAAACAGAAGATAAAGTTAGAGATAAGTCGATGAAAATTCCAAAAAATAAACAAAAAGTAAACGAATTTTTTGATGAAGCTTCTAATGAAATTGTTGAAGCAGCTGGAAAACAAACAACATTGAATTTTCAAGAAATGAATTTGAGTAGACCTATTTTGAAGGTATTTTTTGGATGTAGTATTTAATTAAATAGTGATTTTTAGGCCATTACTGCTTGTGGATATAGTAATCCGACACCAATTCAAACTGCTTGTATTCCTGTTGGTTTGGCTGGACGTGATATTTGTGCATGTTCCGCTACTGGTACTGGTAAAACTGCTGCTTTTATGTTACCAATTTTGGAACGTTTATTATATAAACCTAAACAAAAAGCTCAAACAAGAGTTCTTGTTCTTGTTCCAACAAGAGAATTGGCTATTCAAGTATTTCAAGTTAGTAGAAAATTAGCACAATTTACTGGAGTTGAAGTTTGTCTTTGTGCAGGTTGGTTTTGATTTTAAATTCAATAAGTTGTGGGTTGTTAATGGATTACTAGTGTTAGTTGTGGGTTTTTGAAATATTTGTTAAGATTTTAGTTTATAATTATTAGTTTTTGAGGAAAGATAGAGGATTTTATATCTTGTAAACCTTGATTTGGAAGTTTTTAAATTTGTCTAGAAAGAATATAGTTGGGAAATAGTGATCATGAAGTAATTGTCATGCGAAATTAGATCGTCATGTTGACTACTTTGGTTTTTTGCAGTTTTGTGACAAAATTAGTTTTTTGCTTTCTACAATAGATGATTGAAACTGATTCATTTTGATTTTGGCGATCAAACAACAAATTTTATACAATATGAAATTAGCTATATCAGATAGTTTTTCGAAAGAATATGAAATCCCGTAGGAATCTAACAACGGTTTTAAGCCATTGTCATACTAGGTAATAGAGTACGCATCCTAGCGTTAGAATGCTTTGTAACGACGGTAACGTAGGCTAAAGTACCGATCATGATCAAAGCACTAGTGTAGAAAGCGTAGGTGTAGTGCCAATGAGTGACCAAGTGTGATGTGTAAATTGGCATGATGAAATGAACAAGCCATTGAGCAACGGATGCTAATCCAGTAGCTTTTCCGAGGTCAGTCATTTCGACAGAACTGAAAAATTGGTTTTAGAACCAAAATGAAAGCTTAATAATTACCTTGTGATTTGAGTACAGGATTCTGCATAGGCGATTGCATAGGCCCCAGTTTGTAAAGCAGTGATGAATAGGAATTGGTTTAGACTTGTTGTGAAATTGGCACCTCCGTAACTAGCGATGAGAGCGATAATAGCGATTTGGAGTAATGTTTTTGGAGAGAATCTTCTTTGTAAGAAGGGTAAAATGATGAATTGAGTGATTAGAAGAGATGCTCCCATGACAATCAAGACTTCAGCAGAATCACTAGCTCCTTTCATGTAGGATCGGAGAAGATAGTTTCTGGCAATAAGTTCGTAACAGACGTAGGCGGCAACAAGTAATCCACGAAGAGTTAGACCTTCTCGGAGAGGAACGTTTCTGGTTATCATTGGCCAGTAATCTTGGGGACGAAGTCTGGCAGATGCTAATTTGGGAATAGAGTGAGTTGTTGGAAGAAGGAACAGAATTACTGGAACAAGTAGAGCGCTCATAACGATACCGGAGAAGAATTGAGAAGTTCTTAAAGTTGTATAAACTGCTACTTTGGACGCGATCATAGGACCAAAGAACATAGCAAGAGCTTGGGGAATTGTCAGAATCATTAAAGCTCCAGTTCTTTCTCTTTCTGTTGTAACTGTGGCTAGGTACATTTCTGCAGTACTGTCGAGTTGGTAACCAACACGGAATAATTGTAACATTAAGAAAAGGAACCAAGTTCTGGCAATACTAAGACCCATGAAGTAGAAAGTTGTCATTACAGTAGCAAATAAGAACATAGCTTTTGGTCCAACACTATCGGTCATTTGTCCAATTGCTAAAGCTCCAATTGCATTACAGAAAGATCCAAAAGCTTGGATATATCCCAAATCTACGATTGTTAAAACTTCTGTTGTATCCCATTGTAGAAATGAGAGCAAAGTTGTTGTCCATTGAGTTCCCAAATGCCAAATGCCGTAAATAACACAAAGAACGCCAATCACCCGTTGTTTTTTATCGAGCGCCATCTGAAAAAAAGTCGATAAAATTTGACGAAATTATTGATATTTCGGAGAAATGGAATAAAAATCGCGAATGACCATGGTTTGGGGATTTTTGTTACGTATTTTAGTAGAAGACTGACCAATAGAGAAAATCCGGCAAACCGGCTGCGCGAAGAAATGAAAATAGGACGTCTTGTGCCCTGAGGCAATCAATGAGGCGCGCACTTATAGTGAAAGGGATCCTTGGATTTTTTGATGAGAAAAGAGAAAATTTTCGGGGGTTAGAATTTTGTTGATTCTTTTTTCGGAAAATCAGCTTTATCGATGAAGAAAGAACTTGAGTAGAGTGTGATCGCAAGCCTTAAAGAAGAAAGCGAATGGATCGAGTGAACCAGCGACAAGCACTCTGGTTGCTTGTTTGACCGCTGAAAGAGAGAAAGAAAAAAAATATGGTCAATGTTGTTTGAGACCGGTTTTTGTTGGACAAAAAAATGAAGGACAATTGAAAAGTTAAATAAAGGAACTCCTGGAATATGTCATTGTAAATGAAGGAATGAATTTTAAAATCCTAGAAGGTTGATCATTTGTCCAGAACGGGTTGGAGCGTAGATGATTTTTTGTGGATTTTTGGATAAGAAACTTGTTTTTAGAAGCACAACAGGATTTTGAATAAAAAAAGATGCAAAAATGCAGGCCATTATTTTACTTTTTTGAAGAAAGGTGAAAATGCAGGTCGGAATTCTTTGAAATTTATTGATTTATTCTGATTTATAAAGCAAAGTAGCTAAAAAATAATAGAAATCTACTATAATAGGACTAGAATTTTTTAGTTTTTATCTAAAGGAAAGAAAAATCTAATCGTCATGTGTTCGAATAGGTAGATTTGTGAAATGTTGTCTCATGAATCCACCTTTGTAGAAGATAATGGGTATTCCGAGTAGTGTTATTGCAGCACTTGTGTAACAAAGAATAGCCATTTCGGATACGTCGATGTAATATCCGGCTATTAATGGAGTCATTGTTGAAGCTGCTAATTGAGCAAGTCTATTTAATGCGGCTGCTTTTCCCATATGTGATCTAGGTACATCACCCATTAATTGTGCTGTGAGTAATCCATTGGCGATACAAACGCCCATGATCTGGAATTGACCGATTTAAAGAGAGGGATTATTGTAAAAATGTAAAAACTGACCTGGAATGGAAGTCCGAATAATAGATATGTGTAATCGTGAACCCAGGAGAGATAAAGGTAGCAGAAGAAGAGTAGTATTAGTGAGCCTAGAAGTAATGCTTGAGGTCCTAATCGTTGTTGAAGTCTTGGAAGAATGAAAATGTTAACAGCTAGAGTGAATATTCCGAGTAATAGACCAAGTTTAGCCATGTCTCCGGGACTTGTAAGCATTTGAGTGGATAATTGAGAACGTAAAACTTGATCATATGCGCTGTATGGAGCAGTGACGATCTGAAAAAATTGGTGTAATTAGAGTTATTTGAAGAATTAGGTTACCATAACGAAAAATAATGTCCATAGAAATTTTGGTTCTTTGAGTAATTCGAAATAAGTGCTAACTGTAGGGATTTGGAATTTTTTAGATTGTTGATTTTGATCAGGTAAACCGAAGAATATTATTGGTAATACTGTTAATATGTGGAGAATTCCGCAAAGTGATTGTGACAATGATAATGATGGAGTTATGAGATATAATATTTGGACAGCCATGTATGGACCTGCTGCAAATGCAATACTTGCGGGTATTATTAATCTCATTATTAATCTTGAACGTTCTTTGTCATCGCCGTCTTCTCCAACAAGTTGAGCAATTAATGCTTCGACGATAGTTGGCATATGATTGAAGAATAATAGTGTTCCCCATAAACCGAAAAGGTAATAATTCTGGATATGTGCGACGAATATTTGATATATTCCAACGATTATTGTTGATATAATAGCTGCTGATCTTCCACCAATTGTATCTATTAGATGAGCAATGAATAAACTGCCAAAAACAGTGGATGCATTGCTTATGGAATTGAGAATTAGACTATCAAATAATGATGGTCGTGGTCGTAATTGCCATTGTGAAAATGGTAGTAAAATTCGGCACCATTGTTCAAATGTGTTTGTTAAACCATATATGATGAAAAGACTCCATTTTAGACGTTCTTTTTCTTTTTTCCCAAACATGAGTGGATTTTTTAAACTGAAAAAAAATTATAAAGTTTTTTAAAATGTTACAAATGAAATAGGGGAAATTAGAAATGGTCATCGATAGAACTAAATATGACATTAGAATAGAGGAATCGGCGTCAAGGACGTTGACCTAAGTCCAACTGACCCGGATTGTAGTTTTGAATTGTAAGGAAAAAAGAAGAGGAAATTAGGGCTTTGTTATGGAAGGAAGAGTTTTGGTTGTATGGGAAATTGATTTGGAATAAGGATGTCTGGCCATTTTTGATAAGAGAAAAAAAGGTGTGGAGTATATAGATTGATTGGAAAGGAATTTAATAGTCCGGATTTTGAGATCTGACGTGGACTAGTGTGTGGACGAGAAAAATTGAAAATACAATAAATTTATGAGCACTCTTTATTCTAGAAGCACCAAAAAGGAATGGTTATATTTGCTTTTTATGTTGATTTTTGGGAAATAATTTTTAAATGAAAATCAATATGAAAAGTTTTTATTTTTAGGTGGTTTGGATTTAAAATCTCAAGAAGCAGCATTGAAACTTGGATTAGATGTTGTTATTGCAACACCTGGTAGATTAATTGATCATATAGCTAATTCAACGTTTTCATTGCAATTTGTTGAAGTACTTGTATTAGATGAAGCAGACAAAATGTTAGATGAAAATTTTAGTGAACAAATGAAAGAAATTATTCGTTTATGTTCAAAATCTAGACAAACAATGTTATTTTCTGCCACTATGACAGATGAAATAGAAGAATTGGCTAAATTGTCTCTTGATAAACCTGTAAGATTGTTTATTAATGAAAATACTCAAACTGCTGCTAATCTTCGTCAAGAATTTGTTAGAATTAGATCTGAAGACATGAGAGAAGCAACTGTTTGTGGTGAGTTTTTTGTATTTTAAAAATATACTTGGTTTTATTTTTTTAAATTTTTTATAACTTTTTGTATTGTGGTTTTTAGATTTGGATATTTTTGTTCTATAAGTGATAATTTTAGTTTGGAAATTAAAAATAATGTTAAAATTAATAATTTTCGATGATGAAGATATACTTTTTTTTGTAATTTTTAGATAAGTTTTATGTGAAATTTCTTTATTTTTATTGATGATTAAGTTTTGGAATTTATTAGGTTAGGAGTATTTTGATATATCAGGAATTTTTAAAATTGATATATAAAATTAGGTAATAATTGGATCTACAGTAGTGTAATTTGGACGGTAATGGGAACTTAAAATTTGTGAAACTGTATTTAATAAGAAGAAATAGATTCAACAATGTTGGGATGTTTTTAATTTTGGAATTGAGATTATTGGTTTGGAATAGAAATATTGATTTTTGTGTTTATTTTTTGTATTTTTTAGCTTTGGTTACTCGTAATTTTCCTGATCATACGATGATTTTTATGAAATCTAAAAAAGATTGTGCTAGAATGCATGTATTGCTTGGTTTACTTGGAATTAAATGTGCTCAACTTCATGGATCTTTATCTCAGACAGTTCGTGTTCAATCTCTTCAAAAATTTAAGACACAAGAAATAGATGTGCTTGTATGTACTGAATTGGCAGCTCGTGGTCTTGATATTGAAGGTGTATTGACGGTTATCAATATGCATATGCCACAAAATGTTCAACAATATATTCATAGAGTTGGAAGAACTGCACGTGCTGGAAAAGCTGGTAGAGCTATTTCGCTTATTGGAGAAGATGATAGAAAATTATTAAAGAATATTGTTAAATATAATAAGAATTCGACAATTAAACAAAGAAATATAGCTATGGAAGTTATTACAGCTTATAAAGAGAGAATTGCTGGATTAGAATCGTCAATTGAAAAAGTTCAGAATGATGCTGTATTGGATAATCAAATAAGATTAGCTGAAGAAAAATTGGCAAAAGTTGAAAAAAGAATTAAAACAGGTGAAAATGAGAAAGTTGATAGAAAGTTTATTAAAAAACCATCAGAAATTAAAAAAGAAATAAATGAAAAAATTAAAAAAGAAATGAAAAAGAAAAAAGAAAAAGAAGTATTGAGTTCAGAAGATAGAGCAGCAATGGCAGAAGCAGCGTTTCAAGCAAGAGAAATTAAAAGATCAAAAAAATTGAAGAAAATTAGAGCTATTGTTGAAGATGAGGATGAACCGAAAAAGAAGAAGAAAAAGAAATCTAATTTTACTAATAAATTAACAAATGTTAGTAAAATTGCAGTTAAGAAATTTCGTTTTGGGTAAGTGTTTGATTTTAAAATATGTTTAAATTTACGATTTTTGAATGCGTTAGGTATTTGGAAATTTAAATAAGCATAATTCTTAATGTCTAAGGTATTTTGAACTATGTTGAAGTTTTGATTTTTGAATGCCTTAGGGATTTGGAATTATGATTATTAAATTTTTGATTTTTTGAATGCCTAAGGCATTTGGAAATCAAAAATGGCAAGTTCCCAACAACAACGGGTTTTTGGTTGCAACTCGTTTTTGTGCAATCAGGTGAATCTGAACTGGTGGAACGAGCGATGAACGTCAAATGATTAGAAAGTGATTTTTCTTAATGACAAGATTTTTTCAGACCAGATGATGAGGAATTTCGTGAAGCTAAACGAGATAAAGTATTGGAAAATCGTTTGAAAGGAAAAAGAAGAAAATGATTTTTTCGTAATGATTGTTGAGTTTTGTTTATTAAAGATTTTTTAAATTGTTGATTATCGATAAGAAGTTTTTTTGGACCGGTTGTCCGGCTAAAATTGATCCATAAAGAATCACGCGGACGGGCGTGTCATCCCGGTTTTCTCACATGGTTTTTTTTGTTTCACTTTTGTTGGCCAATGTCAAGAAGAGCAATATCGTTTTAGTCTGTTGCGCAGTTTTTAGTGTTTTAGTTTCTTTTTTTCTGTCTTTATTTTTGATGGTGTACGATTTGAGATGAAAGACGTCAAGGAAGAAAGCTCTCAGCTGTAGTTCTTGTCTGGTTGAAATGAATGATTTACTAGTCTGGTTTTTAGGATTTTTTTTTTGATTTTATAAAATGTTTGCACAATAATTTTTTTTTTCGTAGAGGAAATGAGTAGTCTTGAAGATGGGAGGAAAATTGATTTTTTAAGGATTATTGTAGAAACTGGATTTTTAGAAATGTTTTAATTTTAAAAATGTGGAATTTTTTGAAATGTTTTAATTTTGGAAAAATGTGGAATTTTTTGAAATGTTTTAATTTTAAAAATGTGGAATTTTTAGAAAGTTTTAATTTTAAAAATGTGGAATTTTTTGAAATGTTTTAATTTTAAAAATGTGGAATTTTTTAATTTTGGAAAAATATGGAATTTTATTTTTAAAAAATGGAAATTGGTGGTTTTTTGGAATTTTTTAATGTGGATTTTTGAAGATTGTAGAAATTAAAAATTATTTTTAAGTTTTTTGAGGTTTTCGAAGGCTTTAGAAGATTCTAGAAGTCTTCAAGAGATTTGGTGAAATTTTGGAAGTTTATATAAAATTCAAGTGAGATTTTGGGAGAATTTTGAAGTTTTTATGAAATTCTAGAATTCAAGAGATTTTGGAAGTCTTCGAGAAATTTGATAAAATTTTGGAAGTTTATATAAAATTTAAATGAGATTCTAAAAGTCTTCAGAAGTTTTTATGAAATTCTAGAATTCAGGAGATTCTAGAAGTCTTCAAAAAATTTAATAAGATTTTAGAAGAATTTAGGAGATTTTATGAGACCCTAGATAGCTTCAGGAGATTCTTTGAAATTTTAAGTCTCCAGAAGATCCCAGGAGTTTTTATGATATTCTTTACGATTTTGGAACTTTTCAATGAATTCCGAAAATTTCCAGAATTTTTTAGAAATTTTTAAATTCTGAATTTCCTACTGGATTTTTAAATTTTTAAGAATCTTCAGAATCTTCTTAGAGATTTATCGAGGATTCTGGAATTTTTAGGGGCTTTCAGAATCTTCTTAGAGGTTTATGAAGAATTTTGAACTTTTCAATGAATTTAAAAAATTTCCAGAATTTTTTAGAAATTTTCAAATTTTGAATTTCCTACTGGATTCTGAAATTTTTAAGAATCTTCTTAGAGGTTTATGAAGAATTTTGAACTTTTCAATGAATTTCGAAAATTTCCAGATTTTTTTAGAAATTTTTAAATTCTGAATTTCATACTGGATTTTTAAATTTTTAAGAATCTTAGAGTTTTTTGAAAAATTCTAAACATTTCACTGGATTCTGAAAATCTCCAAAAAATTCCTTCAAAATTTAAAAAATTTCCAGAATTTTTTAGAAATTTTCAAAGAATTTTAAAACTTTTAATTTTCAGAAAAATTTTAATTCGAAAAAGTTTAAATTCAAAACAAAATTTTTATCAGATGACATCATTTTAGTTTTTGTTTACTTTAATTTTTTAAAATTTTTTAATTTAAATTTTTAAATTTTTAAATTTTTTAATTTTCAAAATTTTAATTTTTTTTTAAATTTTTCGAAATTATTGATTTACGTATTTTTAAAACAACAAAAATCGGATCAATTTTTCTGGTTAAAAATCAACAAAAACGAAAAAAGAGAAAATTGTCCGTGTGGCCCTTGGCAATGTCGAACATCAGCTGATTCCACGGCTGTTTGTCCTTCTCGCATTTTGAGGAAGGCAGCTGTCTGCGGCTTTTGCCTTCCTTGTCCTTTTTTTCGACCACGAGACCGGCTTTTATGGAATTTTCCAACATTAACCTTGGATTACTTTTAAAATATTTTTTAATTTAAAAATAACTTCGAATTACTTTGTTAAATTTCATGAATTTTGAAAAATTTGAACTATTTTGTTAAATTTTTAGAAAAATTTAAATTTTTTATGGAATTTTTTAACATTAACCTTGGATTACTTTTTAAATATTTTTAAATTTAAAAATAACTTCGAATTACTTTGTTAAATTTCATGAATTTTGAAAAAAATTGAACTATTTTATCGAATTTTTTATGGAATTTTCCAACATTAACCTTGGATTACTTTTTAAATATTTTTAAATTTAAAAATAACTTCGAATTTGTTAAATTTGATGAATTTTGAAAAAATTTGAACTATTTTGTTAAATTTTTTATGGAATTTTTCAACATTGATTTTGGATTACTTCCTAAATATTTTTAAATTTAAAAATAACTTCGAATTACTTTGTTAAATTTCATGAATTTTGAAAAAATTTGAACTATTTTGTTAAATTTTTAGAAAAATTTAAATTTTTTATGGAATTTTTCAACATTAACCTTGGATTACTTCCTAAATATTTTTTAATTTAAAAGTAATTTTTCTTTACTCTGTTAAATTTCTTGAATTTTGGAAAAATTAAAATTATTTTGTTAAATTTTTAGAAAAATTCGAATTTTCAACATTGATTTTGAATTACTTTTTAAATTTTATCAATTTTAGAAAAATTTGAACTATTTTGTTGAATTTTATAAATTTTAAAATAATTAAAAAATTTTTGTTCAATTTTATAAATTTTAAAATAAATAAAAATTTTTTGCTGAATTTTATAAATTTCTAACAAAATTTAAATCATTTTTAAAATTTTTCTTTATTTTAAATTTTTTAAACTTTTTTGTGAAATTTAAAAAAATAAATTTGAATTATTTTGTTAAATTTTTATTTAATTTACAAAAATCAAAATTATAGTAATTTTTTGGAATTTTCAAACTTGTACAAAAACGACTGAATTTTTTGAAATTGAAAAAAAAATTTGGCGATGAACGATTGAAGTTGATTCGCTCTTTGTTCTTATTTCCTGTACGAGAGCTCAAGTTTTTGGAAATTCTTACACAAGAAATTTTGCAAAGAAATTATTTTTAACTTTTCAATATTATGATTTTCGAAATTTTTAAATTTCCGCGCGAGAGCGAGTAAATTTTAAAAAAAGGAAAATCTGGTAATTTTCGAAATTTTTAAATTCCCGCACGAGAGCGAGTAAATTTAAAAAAAGGAAAATCTGGTAATTTTCGAAATTTTTAAATTTCCGCGCGAGAGCGAGTAAATTTTAAAAAAAGGAAAATCTGGTAATTTTTGACGTTTTTAAATTCCCGCGCGAGAACGAGTAAATTTAAAAAAAAAGGAAAATCTGGTAATTTTTGACGTTTTTAAATTCTCGCGCGAGAGTGAGTAAATTTAAAAAAAGGGAAATCTGGCAATTTTCGAGATTTCTAAGAAATTCCAAAAATTTGTTTTTCTGTGATTTCATAAAAATTATAGTTTTATTTTTTTAAATATGATTTTCGAAATTTTTAAATTCCCGCACGAGATCGAGTAAATTTTTAAAAAAATAAAAAAGGAAAATCTGGCAATTTTCGAAATTTCTAGAAAATTCCAAAAATTCGTTTTTGTATGGTTTCGTAATATTTTTTGTTGACAGCATGATTTTTGATTGTTCATAAAGTCCGTGTTTTGTTTGACCAGGTTTCCCGCCCGAATTGATCGGTTTTTTCAGGAATGAATGTAGATCCGTATTCCTCGGATTCCAGTTCCTGGAGTCTTGTAGACGTCGAAGAAGCTTCAGATTCAGAATTGGATTCTATCGGAGGGAATCTCGTCGTTGAATCTGTCCATGATTCCGATGTAGAGTCAGAATCTGGAGCGGAAAACGAAAGCGAAGAGGAAGTAGACGTTGCCGAAGAAGCTCTAGAAGAAGATGAAGTAAAAGAAGTCTTCCACGACGACGAAAGCGACGTTGAAAGCCTTGATGAAGACGTTGATGGACGTCTTGATGTAGGGGTTGATGAAGATGTTGATGGACGTCTTGATGGAATGGTCGATGAATGTCTTAATGGACGTCTTGATAGAGAGACTGATGAAGACCTTGATGGACACCGTGATGTAGAGGTCGATGAAGACTCTTCTGAGAGTGAAGAAGAAGATACTGTAGAAATTTTAGAAGAATCAGAAGCGATGGAAGATGCAGCTAAGCACTTTGTTGAGCCTACTAAAGTCGCTCAAAAACTTGAAGAACTTTGTAAATTTTGATTTTTAATTAATTAATTTTGTATAATTTTTTTTAGCAAAATCAGTGGATTCTCCATTTGACAAATTTATGGAAAAAATTTCATCGACGGACAATGTCAGATTTTTGGCATTTTTGGTCGTCGTTGTGGCGACTTTTATCGGAGCTGGATTAGGACACTACATAGGGGCTTGTCTCGTCGGAAATCGGTCTTCGTCGATGGAGACTGGAGCCTTCTGTCTGGAATCCGAAAGAGCTCAGTTTGTGGATCTTCTGGGGAATCCTGGTCTGCAGTACCAGGAATCCCCCAAGGACCACTTCCGAGTCCCCCAGGCGATCGAGCAAGTTGATCCTTTGGTCCAATGCAGAGAGAAACTTGACGATGCCGTAAGTTTTGAATAATTTTGAATAAAATTCCCCGTGTACTGTGTTACTGTAGAGGATTCTGGAAAAATTTAGAATTTTATATAAATTGAATTTTGTGGAAATTTTTAGAATCCAACGGAAGGTTCGCGAATCTTTGAGAATCTTGGGAATTTTTCTAAATTCAATAAAAATCTCTAAAGTGATTTAAAAAAGAAAATTTTAAAATTTTCTAAAATTTTAAGTTTCTAAGGAATTCTAGAATTTTCTAAATTTCTGGAATTTTATCGAATTTTTAAAACTTTTTGTTTTTTGGAAATTTCGGAAATTTATTTTAAAATAATTTTATTTAAAAAATTTATTTTCTACATTAATTTTTTACAGTAATTTTATTTTTAAAAAAACTTACTTTTTACAATAATTTTATCGAAAAAATTAATTTTTTACGATAATTTTATTTAAAAAAATTTATTTTTTACATTAATTTTATCAAAAAATTTATTTTTTACGATAATTTTATTAAAAAAAATTTATTTTTTACAATAATTTTATTTAAAAAATTGATTTTTTACAGTAATTTTATTGAAAAAATTTATTTTTTACAATAATTTTATCAAAAAAATTAATTTTTTACGATAATTTTATCGAAAAAATTAATTTTTTACGATAATTTTATCGAAAAAATTAATTTTTTACGATAATTTTATCAAAAAACTTACTTTTTACGATAATTTTATCAAAAAACTTACTTTTTACGATAATGTGATTTTCCAGAATGCCCAAGTCCGGATGAAACAAGGAGTGAACAAATTCGTGAGGGAATCTTACAAGCGGCAACTTCAAAGGACGAAGGAGGAATTCGAGGCCAGATTGGCCCTTTATAAAAGGGCTTCTCGTCAACTTTTGGCAACAAAATATGCCCCTCAAATTTCGAATTTTAAAGAATTTTCAATTAAAAATTCAAAAATTAAAGAAGAAATTTTTTCTCCAATTTGTTCTTTGGCTGAAAAAAAATTGATGAATTTGACAAAAAGTATTTTTTATTCTTTTTCAAATTGGACTAGTTATCAGCCCGTTGTTCAAAATTTGGTGAGTTTAATTAAGATTATTTATTTTTAAGAATTAGTATATTTATTAACAAGTAAATTAAAAATCATTCGTGTCAGAATCAATTTTTGGAATTTCTTTTAAAAAAACAAAATTTAAATAATCACTGGTCCCGTCACGAAAGATACAGTAGGTAATCAATGTCTTCATTAACAAGTAAATTAAAAATCATTCGTGTCAGAATCAATTTTTGGAATTTCTTTAATAAAAAAATTTTTTTAAAAATCACTGGTCCCGTCACGAATGATACAGTAGATAATTAATGTCCTCATTAACAAGTAAACTGAACATCATTCGTGTCAGGACCAATTTTCGAAATTTCTTTAAAAAAACAAAATTTAAATAATCACTGGTCCTATCACGAATAATGTTTTTCTTTTATTTTTTAATTTTAAAATAATTTTTAGTAATTTCTTAATTTTGAAATAATTTTTAGTAATTTTGAAATTTTTTAATAGTTTTTAGTAATTTTTTAATTTTTTAATAGTTTTAAAATTTTTAGTAATTTTTTAATAGTTTTAAAATTTTTAGTAATTTTTTAATAGTTTTAAAATTTTTAGTAATTTTTTAATAGTTTTAAAATTTTTAGTAATTTTTTAATAGTTTTAAAATTTTCAGGTCAAATATTCGCCGTCCTTTGATGAATCACTTGAAAAAGTTTCTGCCTGGCTTAGAACCTCGAAGAACCTCAATAACGTCGTAAACAAGGTCCATTCACTTACGAAAATTCCCCAACTTTCGACGGCCGTTTTTGATTCAATGCCGAAAAAAATTGAAAAATTTGTAAAATCTGATCTTCGAAATTTCGCTTCGAGAGCCACAACGGCCTTGATGGAGACGAATCTGTCTTCTTTGGTTTCAGAATATCGTGGATCTTTTATTTTTAAAAATTTTCAAAAAAAAGTAAAATCGGCTTTTAAAAAATTTAAGAAATTTTCGCTTTCGAAATTGGCTTCTGAAGTCTGTTTTGTGAATCCCTGTAGACCCGCTTCGATTTTGGCTACAGTAATCCAGAAAAATTCCGAATTGATGACCAGATTGGGAAAAAATAAAATCGAAGAATATGTTCGTTTTTTGAAGTCGATCCAGATCCAGAACTGCAGCCAGTACCTCGAGTGCCAGAGGGACTGGTGGATGGGATGCGGACCGGTGAGATTATTTTTGTTTAAAAATCAATAATTTCTACTTTAAAAATTATCAAAATTTCTTAAAATTCATTTTTTCTAAATTTATCCAAATTCAAAAAAAAAATTTTTATTTTTTAATTTTAATAATTTTTTACTTTTTTTATTTTTTTTTAAATTTAAGAAATTTTTTTGAATTTAATAATTTTTTACTTTTTCCAATTTTTTTTAAATTTTTTACTTTTTTAATTTTTTTTATTTTTTTTAATTTTAATAATTTTTTACTTTTTTAGCAATTTATGGAAAATTGTGAATTGATGGAATGGCAAGAAAAAAGATTTTTTTCTGGAGCAGCTTTGATGAACAGAAGACAAGACATGAAACAGGTGGCCGTGGATTTGGGGTGGATTAAGCCTAAAAGTAGGTTTTTAAAAAACGATTTTCAGAAAAATTTTTGAAATTCCATATTTGGGAAATTGATTTTGAAAATTTTTTATATTTTTGAAGATTTTCAAAATTTCGAAATTTTTGAAATTTTCTGAATTCTAAAAATTTCTGAGGAATTTTAAAGAAATTCTGGATTTTCTGGATTTTAGAAGATTCTAGAAGTTCTTATAAAATTTTTGAATTCTACAGTATTCTGAAAATTTTGGAAATTTATATAAAAAATCTGTGACTTTAGAAGTTTTTATGAGATTTTAGAGAAATTCAGAATTTTCTGGATTTTAGAAGATTCTAGAAGTTCTTATAAACTTTTTGGATTCTACAGTATTCTGAAAATTTTGGAAATTTATTAAAAATTCCAACTTTAAAGATTTCCAGAATCTTCGGAATTTCGAGATTTTTACTGAATACTGTAAGTTTTGAAACTTTTATGAAGATTCTAGAAAAATTCAAAATTTTCAGAAATTTTCGAAGTTTTCTGAATTTTGAAAATTTTGAAATTTTTATTTTATTTTTGAACGTTCTAGGATTCAGAATCCACTTTTGGATTTTAAAATTACTGAATTTTAATATTTTGGAATAAATTTATTTTCAGATCGAAGATCTCCGGTGAAGTGCCCCAGGCTGTCCTCCGCCCCCCTGCCCTGTCCCGCGGATCGTCCTCTGCCCTCTCTCCTGCCGGAACCCCTGGCCCCCTGTCATCCCGGTCCGAACTCCGCCAAACCTTGCCAATCCACGATCCCCCTTCCTCGTCCATGTTCAAAAAACAGAAAATTCAACAAGCCCTCAGGGGATGGCCGACCCGATTGGTTCACCCAAAGGGCTCAAGTGAGGGAAAAACAAAGAATTATCCAAAATCCCAAGCCCTCCAAGAAGCCCAGTCCCCAACAACGACGAACTTCTATTAATTTTTCTCAAATTCGCCCTTAGGCAAAAAAAAATGTAAATAATGTAAATTTTTTCGGTGTAAATCAAAAATCTCAAGGTTACCGTTTTCTTTCATGTAAAGTACTGTAAAATTCGATAGTTCTTTTCACGCCCGGTTCAGGAATAAAAAAATTGAAAAATCACATTATTGTAAAAAAACAAATTTTCCTAAAAAGTGGTCCCGACACGAACTTGTGCATTTTTTCAAAATGTCAGAATTTCGAATTCCAGAAGTCCTTACTGGATTCTGGGAGATTCTATAGTATTCCTAATGCTATTGAAGAAATTTAAAAACAAATTATTTTTAAAAATCGGTCCCGACATGAAGTTTCTAAAAATTTCAGATTCCAGAAGTCCTTACTGGATTCTGGAAGATTCTACAGTATCTTTAATGCTGTTGAAGAAACTTAAAAACAAATTATCTTAAAAAGTGGTCCTGACACAAAGTTTTTAAAAATTTTAGAACTTTGAATTCCAGAAGTTCTTATTTAATTCTGAAAGACCACAGTATCCCATGCTGTTGTAGAAATTTAAAAATAAATTATTTTTAAATAGTTTAAATCCTTATTAAATTTCTAAATGTTTCAAAATTACTGTAACTTGAAACTATCTACAGAATCCAAACCAGAATCTATCAGGAAAATCAAATTACAGTTTCCGCACAATTCAGAATTAACTTAAAAATAAATTTTAAATTTCAAACAGTTTTTCTACTTTCCCAATAATGACGTCATCAACAGGAACAAGCAACAATGAACCTTATTCACACCCGTCATATAAAAAACAATCAATCACTATCGTAATTTTCCTCCTTATCTGGATCATAATTCTCATCTTTAGCCTCTTCCTCTTCTTCCTTCAGCTTCTGTTTCATTTCTTTCGTTTGTTCATGAGATTTCTGATGAAAAACGAATGAAATTGCACCACAAGACCAGATGGATTTCAAAACTTGATCTGGAATCTTTCTAGAATCCCGCTGGGCATGGAACCAAAGCGACAAATCAGAGTTCGTGTCTGCCGTCGCCGGAGGCTCAAAGGACTCAATTCCATTGGTGCATCTTTTGCATTTCAATCTGAAACAATATATTTGAACTTCTAACAGAAAACAATTTAAAAAACTAAATTTTCCTGTAATTTTTAAATTACAAAAAAAACCTTTCTAAAACCACAAAAAGTGATAAAACTGGCGATAATCAAAATCAAATTTTTCTAATTTCCTTCACAATTCCAAAAAAATTTCTATTTTTAAATTTTTCTTTCATTATAATTTTTCAAATAACTTACTTGTCATGAGTATCACTAGCAATACCTGTCTTCAGTTCAAATAACGTCTTTAACTGATCCAAACTAAAGTGTCTTGCCACATCCGTTTCACAATCCACAACGCAAGAAGAAAGAGCTTTTTTATGGGTCTGTCGTTGAAACATTTTTTCTTCTATAGTCCCAGTCTAAAATAATTTTAAAAATCAAAAACATTTTGAAAAATCAAAAGTATTTAAAAATTAGTTTAAAATAATTCCAAAAATCAAAAATACTTTAAAAAGTAATTCTAGAAAATTTAAAATATTTCAAAAGTAATTCTAAAAAATCAAAAATATTTCAAAAGTAATTCTAAAAAATCGAAAATATTTTAAAGTTATTTAAATTCTAAAAAATCAAAAGTATTTTAAAGCTATTTAAAGTAATTCTAAAAAATTAAAAATATTTCAAAGTTATTTAAAATAATCCTAAAAAATTTAAAATATTTTTAAAATAATTTGAATTCTAAAAAATCAAAAGTATTTTTAAAAAACAAACTTACAGCCAATAATCTATAAACAAAACACGGCTTTTTCTGACCATCACGCCAAACTCTAGCCATTGCTTGATCATCATTTGCCGGATTCCAATCAGGATCAAACATAACCAATCTATTTGCTCCAATTAAATTCAATCCACAACCACCTGCTTTTGACGATAGTAAAAAACAATATTCTGGACTTTCTGGATCATTAAATCTTTCCACAATTTTAGATCTTTGTTTAATAGACATACTTCCATCAAGTCTAACAAACGGATATCTTCTCAATCGACAAAGTTCCACAAAAGCATCCATTGTTTGAGTGTAATTAGAAACTAGAACAAATTTATCTTTTGTATTTTTTCTAGTCACGGATAACAAATAATCCAAAACTTTCATTTTTCCTGAGAACGATGGATCCATGGACTTAGAACTAAAAGTAGATGGAAATAATTTCAGACAACCTTCAAAACCAGGTTCTCTTTGTTCGCATTTTTCATAGATTAACTGCGGATGATTACAAAGTTTCTTCAAATTAGTAATAAACGACAATGTAGTTCCAGTAATTCCTCCTGATTTTTTTTCTTCTTGAGCCAAATCAGTTCCTTTATTTTTGATCATTCTACTGTAGAGAGATTCTTGTAATTCCGTCAACGGACAACAAATAATCAATTCATATTTAACCGGCAGATACTTTGTCAATAAAGCTGACGTTCTTCTGATGATACATCTGTTAACAATAGAGGCCATTTCTTGAAGTCTTTCTTCCCCAATTTTCTGGTGTTCTTCTGTAGCATCTGCATCACGACCTCGAAGAATAGGATTTTCAAATTTCTTTTTGAATTCTTGCGCAGTTCCTAACATTCCTGGATTTACAAAATTAATCAAACTAAAAAAACTTAATTATTTTAAAAATTTTAAAAATAAAAAAAACCTGTAATATTCCAACAAATCGTTTTGAATAGGCGTACCAGAAATCAAAATTCTCCTTTTGCATTTCAGTCCGAACAAAGCTTGATAAGTTTGATTTTCGTTGTTTTTCAATCTATGTCCTTCATCACAAATAACTAATCCAATTTCGCTTTTTTGAAGAATTTCAACATAAAGTCTAAAAGTTTCATAAGAAATAATAACCACCGGAGTAGGTACACGTTTTCCAATTTGACTCATAAATGTCGTCAATTTTTTAATAATATCGTCCCGTTTTCCTGAATCGATAGGTTGGGAATTACATCTTCCTTTAAGCCATTTTAAAATTTCTTTATCCCAGTTCTTAACCAAACTACTTGGGCATACGATAATAGCTTTGTTGATTTCTGGATTACAATCCGGACTTTGTCTCTAAAATAGTTTTTTTTAAATTGCATTATTATAAAAACTAGAAATTATTTCAACTCAAATTTCAGGCATTTCGTAAGAACTACAGTAATTTTGTATTTTTTTGTAATCTTGTGGATTTGCAATTAATATTTTCAAAGTCTTTTCAGTCTAGATAAACCTAAGCACTTCCAGCTCAGGGTCAAATGGAGCACATAACCATTTGTTCATTCTTGAAAGTTAATAATTATAATACTAAAAATACCCGAAAAATCATAACACCACAGAATTCGTCGAAACATTATCTACTTGCAAAAAACAAAAAACAAACCAGAAGTGTCCACATGAGGGTGATACATTGGAGGGTTTTACCGAGACCCATTTCATCGGCCATGATACAACCATTGAAATTTTCGATTCTGGTCCCTGTGACGCAATCGTACATGAACTTAACTCCTTCTCTTTGATGAGGTCTGAGGATATTTCCTAAAAGAGGATCGACAACAACATGGACTTTTTTGTCTTTTTCATTCAACTTCATCTCT
The DNA here is from genome assembly GCA_009193035.1 of Halicephalobus mephisto. Lineage (NCBI taxonomy): Eukaryota > Metazoa > Nematoda > Chromadorea > Rhabditida > Panagrolaimidae > Halicephalobus > Halicephalobus mephisto. The sequence continues at coordinate 230,969 of SWDT01000025.1, read as the reverse complement.
TCTTGTTTCGTAAGTTCTGGAGGAGTGTACATCACGAGAGCATTCTCGGCATATGGGTCAAAGAGAGCAATTTTAGCTGAATTCTTCCGCAGTCCAAGGGTTCTGCATGATCTTCCTCCTAAAACGACCAATTCGGAAATGGATATAGATTTCCCAAAATCCTTAATTTTCAAATTTGAACTAATTCGATTAAACTTTGGACTACTTAATTTTCAAATGTGAACCTCCCAATTCGATCTTCTTGATTTTTGAACTCAAACTAATTCAATTAAAATTAAATTTCTCAATTTTTGATCTAGAACTAATTCAATTCAGATTACTTGATTTCAGAATTTTAAGTAGTTTCGTTCAAATTCAAATCTCAAGATTCTCAAATTAGCTCAAAGTAGATCCAGAAGCTCGATTTGAAAGTTCAAATTAAACAACTTTGGATGTGGATGTAATATAGAAATAAGACTCACCGACATAACCATCAACAGGACACTTGAATGGTTGATTCATCAACTTCTCCAAAATGATTTCATGATCGTTTTTAGCCTGCATAGCAAAAGCATCAATTTTGGCAGTACTTAAGGACATTGTTCGATACGGACTCATGAATTCAAATCTGTCGATTTTCACAACTGGCTAAAAAATTTCATATATCAAAAATTAACAAAAATGGATAAAAATTGTTAAAAATTAATAAAATTCTGTGAAAATTAGTAAAATTGAATAAAAATTATTAAAATTTAATTAAAATTAGTAAAAAATAAACAAAACTCACAATTAAAGGCGTCCCTTCGCCTTTTCTTTTTCTTTTTCCATTGTCTTCGGAATTGGGAGTTCTGAATCCGACGAGGGGCTTGAAACCGGGACTGTCGGCAACTGACTGGGATGGAGCACCTCTACGGAGCTTTAATCGGTGAACATAAACAATATTATGTAATAAATAAACTTACCATTTTTAGGATAAAAAAGAATAATAAAAAGTAAAAAAAGAAATCCAAGCGGTTGCACGATTTCGTCACCACTGGGAACCAGAAAAGTCAAAAAAGTCGTTTGCCGCCTTTGTCGCAGGGGAACAGAACGCCAAGGATTCAAAGATGTAGGAATTATCCGATTACCTAAAAATCCAGTTTTCTCTATTTATTCTAAAGTTTTATTCATTTTTATTATTCTAATTAGTTCTTCTCTCATATCTTCTCATAATCCAGATAGGTTTTGTTAAGAAATTAAATTTTTTCAGAGATAGTTATTTTAAAAATTTGTTGTACTTTTAATTTATGAAAAATATGATATTAATTGTTGTTGGTAGATTTTCTTTATCTTTGTGATTGTAGAAAAAAATATATTGTTTTCAATTCACCTTATCTCCTGGACCAAGTCTTGATATTTGAAGATCCGATTCATCCGTCATCATGGTGAAGCAGATCCTTCAGCCTCCTATATTCCTCGAAGTTTCTGGCGAGTTGTTGCTACTGTTCCCCAATCGTCTTCTGTTTCCTTGCGCTGTCAATCCGGTAGTTTTCCATATGGTCTCTATTGTGGTCTTCCTTGTGGTTTTCTTTGTGATTTTTTTTGTAATCTTCTTTGTGGTCTTCCTTGTGGTCTTCCATATTGTCTCTCCTGTGGTCTTCTTTGTGGTCTCCCATATTGTTTTCCTTGTGGTCTCCCTTACGATCTTATTTGTTATCCTCTTTGTGATTTTCCTTATGTTTTTTTGAAATTGTAGGGCCATCAAAATGTTGTTTTAACTGTGGATCAAGCTGTCGTAGAAAAATTCACAACTTTAGTGATTGTTGTAATTGAAAACTTAGATAGTCAGTTTGATATTTAGGATCAATTGTGACTGAATTTATAATTTTTGTGTTTGAACATCTTTAGAAAGTTCTAAATACCTTTAGACTCCCTAAAGCGTTTCGAATTTTCTTACTTCATTCTTTTTCTACTACTTTAAAATGTTTTTATTGCGATTTACTCCGACTTCGAAGTAGGTTGTGGTTCTACTTTGAAATTTAGAGTCAGCATCAAAGTCAAATTCAATTTTTATTAACAATTAGATAAGTCGATCTGCTTAAAAGTTGTACGCAAACTGCGGATTTCATTTTTATTTCGAAATCTTCATGAATGTAAATATAAAAATCCTAATCGATTTATTTTAATGTTGCACGCAAACTGCGGATTTTTATATTGGTCGATTTACCTCAATGTTGCACGCAAACTGCGAATTTCATTTTTATTTCGAAATCTTCGTGAATGTAAATATAAAAATCCTAATCGATTTATTTTAATGTTGCATGCAAACTGCGGATTTTTTGTTTATTTTGAATTTTTTACAGACTTCAAAATTGACGATTTAAATTTTTCAGTCAAAATTACTTTTAAAAACCAAAAAAATTAGGACAATGATCAACGTGAATGTGAGCGATTTTCCGACTTGTAGGAGAGGAAAGACAGATGGCACGGCTTATCTGGTGACCTTGCTGATAAGGTTTGTTTTCTCCTTCTGAAATAAAAATTTTCATTTCTCGTCGAAAAATGAATATTTTGAGTCTGATTTGTCTTATTTTTCTTTTTAATTCCGTTTTTGGTCTGGTGAAATGTCCGGATAAGACCTCCGCTTGTCCCGACGGCACCACCTGCTGTCCCTTAGGGGATCGTACGTATGGCTGTTGTCCGATCCCTAAGGCTGTTTGTTGCGAAGATGAACGTCATTGTTGTCCTGAAAGTACTGTATGTGACACTGCCCACGGGAAATGCACCCATGTTTCGACCGGATTCGAGAGTCCTATGAAAAAAAAAATAAAATCGATGAAAATTTTGCAAAATTTTTCCGACGAAGAATTCCAGATTCCGGTTTTCGAAAAAGATGAATCTGAAGAAAATTCTGAATTTGATTATCCGAAAGTAAATTCTCCAAGAAAATCAAAAAAAAGAAATCCGTTCAAGACAGAAATCCAAGTGGAAGATGTGACTTGTCAAGACGGAAAATCCAAATGTCCTTCTGAAACCACTTGCTGCGTTCTCGGAGGCGGAATCTACGGCTGCTGTCCAGTTCCGAATGCCGTCTGTTGTGAAGACAAACTTCATTGTTGTCCTCACAACACCAAATGCGACACTGCCGAAGGCAGATGCATCAATCCATCGGTTTGTTTTCATTTAAATTTAAAATTTCAAAAAATTTGAATTTATTTATTTAAAAAAATTAAAAATTTCAAAAAATTTGAATTTATTCATTTATTTAGAAAAATTTAAAATTACAAAAATTTGAATTTGTTCATTTATTTAAAAAAATTAAAAATTTCAAAAAATTTGAATTTGTTCATTTATTTAAAAAAATTTAAAATTACAAAAAATTTGAATTTATTTATTTAAAAAAATTTAAAATTATTTGGAAATTTGAATTTAAAATTATTTTTTTTTAAATTGAATTTATTTATTTTTTAAAAGGTTTAAATTTTCAATGAAAATATTTATTTTCTTGTCTGAAATTTGGGATTATTAAGTGAGATTAACTGCTGTAATATATAAAAAACTAAAAAGTGGAGAAATATAGTTTAATTTGGTGAAATATGAACAAATACTGATTTTTTCGAAAGTAGATTTCACTAAAATTTTGAATTTTATCGTTTGGCGTTCTGTTCCCTTTGCTAATCTTATTATTTTCAATAAACAGTGAACGTAGCCTACTTTACGGAAAAAACATTTAATTTTTCATAATATAAATTATACTGAAATTTTGAATTTTATCTTTTGGCGTTTTGTTCCCTTTGCTAATCTTATTATTTTCAATAAACAGTGAACGTAGCCTACTTTAGTGGGAAGAATAATAAACTTTCATTTTCGGTCAAAATCAACCTACATTTCAAAGCAAATTTGCTACTTTTTATATAAATTCTTCTTTTTATATGATTGATAGTTTTTAAATGTGATTTGTATCATTTTTATTCGGTCTTGATTAATTTTCTGATTATTGGATTTCAGACTCTGGAAGAATCTCCCTGGTACAAGAAGTTCACCTCCACTAGGATCATCCAGAAGCCTGGACGTAGCCTTCGACCTTCGGCCCGTCCCTGTGCCTCGGGCTACTGCGAAGGGGACCAAACTTGCTGTTCCCCTACTTTCGCCAGGAATCCAACTTGCTGTCCGTTCTCGGGTGGTGTCTGCTGCAGATCCGGCTGTTGTCCCAAGGGCTACAGATGCTCCAAATCCGGCTGTGTCGTCAAAACGGAGGAAATAACCGTAATAGCTCCTAAATCCGGTCTTGTTTCAGGCAAATTTTACGATTCTGGAGAAGAATATTCAAAAATGTGTCCAGATGGAAGTAACTGTCCTTTGAAATCCACTTGTTGTCAAGTAGAGGACGAAAAAGGAACAAAGTCCTACAAGTGCTGTCCCTTAACTCAAGGCACCTGCTGCGAAGACTCCTGTTGCCTCAGGGGATTCCACTGTGCAGGAGAAGGCATCTGCGAAAGAACAGCTTTGACGAAGGATTTGCTGAAGGAGTTATTTTTTGATTCTATTTAAAATTCAAAATTGATGTAATCAGCGAAATAAATCCGTGATCAATCATGATTGAAAAATCAAAAACAATCATTTTTTAAAATTTAAAAATAACTATTTTTTAAAAAATAAAAAACAATCATTTTTTAAAATTTAAAAATAATCATTTTTTAAAATTTAAAAATAACTATTTTTTAAAAAATAAAAAACAATCATTTTTTTAAAATTAAAAATAATTATTTTTTTACGAAAGTTTCGAGATTGATTTTTTAGAAACTTCTAAAATTTGAAATTTCTGACAACTTTGAAATTTTCAATGGATTCTGGAAAGTTTTAGAATCTGGAATATTTTAAAAATTTTCAAAAATTCCAAAAAATTTTAAATTTAAATTTTATAAAAGTTAATTTTTATTAATAAATTTAAAATTGTGAAATTTAAATTTATTTCCAATTATTGGTATTTTTAAAATTATTTCATTAATTTTTTTATTTTTAATAAATTTCAAAACCGTCGAATTTCCGAATCAATTTCGATCCAAAAATCGAGGAATTCGAATTTGAACAAAATTCTTAATTTCAAAATTCTGAAGATTTAAAAATCGAAAACTTCAAAAGTTTTGAAATTTAAGAACTTTAAAAATTTTGAAAATTAAGAATTCCGAAAACTTGAAAAACTTTAAAAATTTTGAAAATTAAAAATTTCAAAAATTAAGAATTTCGAAAACTTTAAAAATTTTGAGAATTAAGAATTTCGAAAATTAAGAATTTCAAAAATCAAAAATTTCAAAAATCAAAAATTTTGAAAATCAAAAATTTTGAAAATTAAAAATTTCGAAAATTGTAAATCGAAAACCTTGAAAATCGAAGATTCCGAAAAATCGACAGCTTTGATAAATTTAGAAATTTAAACATTTATACAATTAAATGAGGAGCATGCCAGACAATTGTCGATATGCATAAAAGTAAAAAAAAAGTAAAACAAATCCCAGCTAATCTATCTATAACTCTTGCTGAAAAAATCCATTCTGCTCTTGCTTCATGCATAAGTTCTTCTTTTTGTGTTCTTGCTGTTAAAACTCTCAAATGTGACATTAAAACATTAAATTGTTCATCATTGAAGCCTGGTTTTTGAATTTTTTCTTCTTCTGAAGATTCTTTAATTTTTGTTTGATCTGGAGAATCCAAAAATAACGGACAACCAGATGGTGATTCACTTGGGGTCCTTATTGGAGGATCAAATTCGAATCTTAATAATCCTCTTTGAGGTCGAGAATTCTGTTTATTCGAAGATTCTGAGGCTTTTGTAAAAACATAAATTTCTTCATTTTCGTTATTTTCGTTATTTTTAAAAAAACTTGATTTTCTTTTTTTCTTCGATTCACAATTTTCCAAATGTAGATTTTCTCCATAAATTATTTTTTTCTCTTCCAAATTCGTCAATCCGTTACTTTTACCGTATAGCCTCGGATGTGCCAGAAGTCTGTTGTCGATTTCCACAGATTCCAAAGGCAGTAAAGTTCCGGTGTTTCTTCGTTGTTCTGCAGATCGTCTATGAGGAAATTTAAAAGCCACATGATGATCATAGCCTCCGGGGATTCTCACTCTAGGAGGTCTTCTCATGCACAGTAACCACGGAAGCCAATGCAGAAGAACCCGTCTTTGAAGTCTGCTCATCGGATAATACGATTCTGCATTTCTATGATGAAGATTCAAAACTATTACAGTACACACAACACTCGCTCCGACTTCAAACATGACAGAAGTAAAATAAACAGCGATTAACGGCAAACTGTCCGCCGTCTGGGGCATCGTTTCCGCTACCATCACCATGAAAATAGAGAGAGACACCAAAATCGTCACTCCTAAAATCATTAATTATTAAATATTATTATAAAAATTACAATATTTCCTAAAGAACCCCCTCAATGCAAACCTTGTAATTTCATTAAAATCCAAAAAGCTTATAAAAGTTTGGAAAAAATACTTAAGAAATTATAAAAATTATAATATTTCTAAAAATTACTTCAACACGATTTTATAATTTTATGAAAATCATAATATTTTTAAAAGTTACAAAGAAACATTTTTCAAATTTTTCTCGATGGGAAAGTTTAGGGATTTTGGGAATTTAGGTAAAAGGAAGAACGCGAGTCGATTTCGATGAAGTTGCCAGATTTGCCACTTTTAAGGTTTTTATAAAGTTCGCTCTCTCTGCGCGGGAATTTAAAAACTTCAAAAAAATAAATTATTTTGTCAAATTATAACTTTTAAAAACTCATTTTTAACTACTAATTTAATAATTAATCGATAGTTTCCCACAAGAATAACCCAAATAACTTTGTAAAAAATCTTCAACATATAGTAAATATAAAATCAGAAGTACTTACCTAAATTAAGTTTTTCGCCACAATCTGGGGGTAATGTGAAGCTCAACAACGCCAAAGAAGAAATAAGAACACTCGGGATAACCAAGTTGAACCCGTAGTAGAGAGTCCTCCTGCGGATTTGGAAAACGAAAGTAACGTCGATGTAGGGTTCGTTCGGACAGCAATCGTAAATCCTGACGTTTCTGATGGATTCCACTTTCAACAGAATCCATTCTCCGTTCGGAGTATAAGGATCCAAGGACACGGATCGATTGTAAAGGTCCGTATGAAGCGAAGAATACGACCACGATCCTAAAAATCAAAATCCATATATAAAAAGTTAAAACTTTTTTAACAAAAGTGATCTTAAAATTAAAATTCATATATCAACAATTCTCAACTCGTCATTTGAATGGACGATAAAATACTCTGAAAAATTAAAATCGATATATCAAAAAATTTAAAACTTTTTCAACAAAAATGATCCTAAAAATTAAAATCCATATATCGAAAACCTTCAATTCCTCATTTTAATAGATAAAAAATCATCCTAAAAAGTTAAAATTCATGTATAAAGTACTTTTAATTTCATTTTCAATAAATAAAACAATCCTAAAAATTAAAATCCATATATCGAAAATTTTCAAATTGTTGTTTTGATTAATGAAAAACTTACCAAATTTCATTTTACATTCTTGTTCGTCGAATGGGAACCAAGTAATGGAGATCCTACAGGATGAACGGGCAATTGCTGGCGGAATCCATGTGACGTTCCCGTTGTGCGTGACGATGACGTTCACTGGCCACATTGAATCGAACCTTTGTTCGACAGAGTTGTACAAAAGGACCTGGAATAGTAATAAAATTAGTATAAAATTATAAAATTATAAAATTATAAAATTATAAAATTATAAAATTATAAAATTATAAAATTATAAAATTATAAAATTATAAAATTATAAAATTATTTTTTTTCGAAAATAGTTCCGAGAAGAATTTTTGGAACTTTTTAGAAATCGAATGTTGATTTCGAAATCGTAATTATAAAAATTATAAAACAACTTTTTTCGAAAAATTTTTGGGACTTTTTAGAAACTTCTGGAATTTTGATTTTTGAAGTTTTTTAAATTTTTTATTGGATTTTGGAAAATTTTGAAATTAGAAAATTTTAAAAAACTTACGTCAGGTTTCCAGACGGATTCTATGGGTAGTCTGACTTCTCGGATTCCACCGTACTCGTTCGGATCCCAGGATAAATAAACATCCGTCCACGTCATCCGGAGCCAGACATTCGTCGTTATTGTTTGGGCTTTTTCGTCCACGTCGATTATCTGCTGGAGATCCAATCCTAATCTCACGATGACCGGTGAACTTTCGTTTTTCACCGGTCGAGCTAGTTTGTTATATCCATGTTGGAGTTGATCGTAGAGAAGTTTTTCGTGATCTCCTCCGATGACAATTTTAAAGAAATTTAGCAAAATAATCACAAAATTGGAAATTTTCGACATTATTCAGACAATCATGTCAGGACATTTTTCATTTAAATTAACTGAAAATAAGTTTTTACAAAAATTAAAAATGAAAATTTTCTCGACGAAAAAGTTTAGGAATTTAGGTAAAAGGAAGGACGCGAGTCGATTTCGATGAAGTTGCCAGATTTGCCATTTTTATGGTTTCTGTAAAGTTCGCTCTCTCTGCGCGGGAATTTAAAAACTTCAAAACATTTAAAATTAGCATTTTTACTAAATTCTCTCGACACGAATTTCCAGAATTACCTAGAAACTTTAAAATTTGAATAAAAAAGTAAAAAAAAGACGCGAATCAATTCTAGTGGTATTACCAGATTTACCACTTTTGTCACTGTCGCTAATCTCGCACTTTTTACGCGGGAATTCGAAAATTCCGAAAAAATTAAAAATGAAAAATTTTTGAATAAAAAAAGTAAAAAAAGACGCGAGTCAATTCTAGTGGTATTACCAAGTTTACCACTTTTGTCACTGTTGCTAGTCTCGCACTTTTTACGCGGGAATTCGAAAATTCCGAAAAAAATTAAAAATGAAAAATTTTTGAATAAAAAAAGTAAAAAAAAGGCGCGAGTCAATTCTAGTGGTATTACCAAGTTTACCACTTTTGTCACTGTCGTTAGTCTCGCACTTTTTACGCGGGAATTCAAAAATTCCGAAAAAGTAAAGATAGCTTTCTACTTAATTGTAGCGGTTGTTCTTCAAAAATTTCAAATAAGGTCCTATCACGCGAGAATTGTCTTGTGAAAAAAAAGAAAAAAAAGTAGAATAATCCACTTTTGAATAATTGAATACAGAACTCTGAAATTTTAAACTTGTTTTAGTTATTCATTTTCTGAAGTCAGAGATCCTCGACTACATAGAAATTTTCAAACAAAAGTGAACAAGTCTGAGTATTTCTAACTGAGAAAACTCAAGCATCGGACCTAGTTTTCAATTATTCATCGGGGGAATGAAGCCTCCCAGGTTCCAGAAGACGACCGAAATTCGGACTTTGCTGGACCGACACCTGAGACAAAATGACGGAATTTTTTAAATAAAAAATTTTAAAATTAAAAAAAAAATATAATTTTAAAAAATATAATTTTAAAAATAAATTCGGACTTTGTTGGACTGATAATTAAGACAAAATAACGGAATTTTTTAAATTAAAAATTTTAAAATTAAAAAAAAAATATAATTTAAAAAAATATAATTTTAAAAATAAATTCGGACTTTGTTAAACCGACACCTGAGACAAAATGACGGAATTTTTTAAATAAAAAATTTTAAAAAATATAAAAAATATAATTTTAAAAATAAATTCCGACTTTGTTAAACCGATAACTGAGACAAAATGAAGGAATATTGTTATTTTTTAAAAAGAAAATTAAAATTAAAAAATATAATTTATTTTAAAAATAAAATTCGAGAAATTCAAAAAGTTTAAGAATTTTTTTTTAATTTTTTAAATTTTATATATTTTTTTATAAAATTTTTTATAAAATTTTTAATTTAAAAAGTTAAAAAAAAATTTTTTTAGGTTCCATGAAATTCTAACTTTAGTCATAAAACATTGAATATCGTAGATCTTTTTTATCTCATTTTTCTCAAATATCTTACTGGATAAATTTTTCAGGAAATTATATTTAAAATTCAAATAAAAATAAATCCGAGATTTTTTGACTTTTAAAATTATCTGGTTGGATAATTTCGAAAATTCTAAATTTCGGAAGTAATATAACTTTCAAAATATCAAATTACCCTGAGGGCTTAAAAGTTAATTTTAAAAACATTTGAAAATTTAAAAAAAAATTTCAATAAAAAATTCTAAAATTTTCAAACATTTTCAAATTTATTTAAAATTTTTTAATTTTTTAAATTTATTTAAAATTTTCCAAACATTTTCAAATTTATTTAAAATTTTTTAAATATTTTTTAAAATTTTCAAATATTTTTCAAATTTATTTAAATTTTTAAATTTATCTAATTTTTTTTTTAAATTTTTTTCAATTTTTAAGTATTTTAAATTTTTTTTAAATTTTAAAAGTTATTTAAATTTCTAGAATTTTTAAATTTTTAAAGTGAGAAAAACTAAAATTTGGGTTTTTTCGAAATTTTTGAAGATCCTTTGGGAACGATTAGTGAGCCAGTTTTGTCTTTTTTCAAGAAGTCCACTTTTGGAAGAATCAAAAATGAGGGAATTATGACTCTAGAAATTTCATTGTTTAAAAAACTTCCTTATTTATTATCAATGTACATAAAATAATTTCATCATGAGTTTTTATATCTTTAAATATCAAAAAATTTACAACCAAAACAAAGTTAAAAATCACAATTAAAATTACAGTATCCGTTGACATTAGTTCATTTTGTAATTGTTCTTAGGTTAATTTTGGAAGGATCTAGACCAGCCTGAAAGGACTTGAATTTATCTAAAATGACCTAGACCAGTCTGGAAGGATCTGAATTTATCTAAAATGACCTAGACCAGTCTGGAAGGATCTGAATTTATCTAAAATGACCTAGACCAGTCTGGAAGGACCTAGATCAGTTCGAAAGGACCTGAACTTATCTAAAAAGACCTAGGCCAGTCTGGGAGGACCTGAAATAAAGCCTCGACAACGTGAGTCGAAGTCAGAATGATCTGAAAGGATTTAGATCAGTCGAAAAAGATCTAAAACAAAAGTGCCTAGATGCGACAATACTCTGAAACGGTCTGGAAGGGCCTGAACCAGCTTAACAAGACTTGTTCCAGCACTGATTGAACTAGAAGGCTCTGATTCACTCATAAAACCTAAATATACGGTACTTATGCACTAAGGAACTGCAAACTGCTCTAGAAAAACCTCGATCCTCCTGAAAGGACCTACTCGAAAGTCCTAAGAAAGTTGTCCAATGATCTAAAATAAGCCAGACTGATCTACCAACACCTACTAAACCTGTCCAACTACCTAGAAAGACCTAGGCCAATTCAACAAGACCCAAACCAGGTCCCCCCAAATCCGACAAAATCTCAAACAAGTCTAAACCAATCCAACAAGCCCCAAATCAAGGATACACATCCATCAAAACACCATTGAATAAACTGTTTCCAAAACTTCCAATTCTCCAACAATACTACTGTAATAAATAATATCCCGTCTGTTATGCACAATTCTGACATCCCTAAAGCTCAGTTACAAAAATACCCAATAAATTAGTTGAAGGTTAAATTAGGCATTCAGAAGGACCCAAATCTGAGCAGAATCCGGAACCGAGGCCACTTGTCGTTGTTCTTCTGTGAAGTAAGTTTGAACAAAAAGATTGACATTTTTGAAAACTTCTCTAACAGAATTCCTGATAGGTTGTAGGAGGATTTCTTCCGTTTCCCGAACACCAATATAGAGAGTAAAAGCCGCACGAATCTAAATTTAAAAAATTATCAAAAATAATATTATAAAAATTATTAAAAATAATATTATAAAAATTATCAAAAAATTATGTAGAAATTATTAAAAATAATATTATAAAAATTATTTAAAATAATATTATAAAAATTATTAAAAAATTATGTAGAAATTATTAAAAATTATTAAAAATTACATTGCAAAAATTAGAATTTTCAGAATTTATGTAAAAAAATGACAAGTTGATCCCAGAAAAAATTATTAAATTTATCATTTTTTCCATTATGAAAAAATTCACTTTTTGCGCAGGAATTTAAAAATTCCAATCACCGTGTATTAAAAATTAAAAATCAAAATTTTTCGAAATTTTTAAATTTATAAACTTAAAATTCAAAAGAAAAAATCTACTTTAATATCCAATTACCAAATTTTCCATTTCTATATATTTAGTTCTCAGCGTGGGAATTCAGGAATTCCAAAAAAGTCACACTATTAAAAAAGTACTTTTAGGAAATTATCTCAATATAAATTTTCAAAACTAAAATAAAAAAATAAAAGAATTATAAAATTTGTCATTTTTCTATTTTTTCTAAATCTAAAAATCTTTAAAAAATTTTATAAAATTTTCCCGCCACGAATGTTTAAAACATAAAATTTCAAAACTAAAATAAAAAATAAAAGAATTATAAAATTTGCCATTTTTCTATTTTTTCTAAATCTAAAAAATCCAAAAATCTTTAAAAAATTTTATACAATTATCTCAATATAAAATTTCAAAACTAAAATAAAAAAATTTAAAAATTATAAACTTTGCCATTTTTCTATATTTTTTTAATCCAAAACTTTTTAAAAACAATTTTTACAAAAATTTCAAACATAAAAAATCCCAAAAATTTACATTATTTTAAAATTATATTTATTTTAAAAAAACTTACCATTGGCCAATTTTGTTTTAAATTCTTCAAAACTTCAGATACAACATCATTCAAATTTTTCGGTTGAAGTTTTAAATTTTTTTTCCACAAATCTTTGTTTTCTTGTGATTCAAAATTATTAATTTCCATTGTCAAATCCCCAAGTCCACTTGTAATCATATCAACAACAAATTTGATTAATTTATGACAATGTTTTTTCACTTGTTGTTCTATAATTCTCCTTGAATCAGTTTGTAATTCCTGTACTTGAACCGGCGATGATAACAAAAACGACAAAAAAGCGTTATTAGGACTTAATTCAAACCATTTCGCTCTATTTTCCGGTGTAAATAACTGCATTGCTTGATTACCATAATGTGACAAATCCAGTGAATAATCAAAATGCGATATTGCCGAATCCATAATTTGTTGATTTCCTTGAATATTACTTTTCAAAGACTTGGCTGTTATTCTATATGGACTTGTTTGTTCTCTAATAATCAGTAAATGTTTCACAATGAACAATTCCGCATCTAGTTGTCTTCCAAATCCTTTTACAGTAGCTTTAGCCGGATCAATCGGTAAATTCCTCATTTTTTCAGCCGCATATTCCAGAGATTGACAACATTGATCCAATAATTCTCTCGAAATACTTATAAATACTCCTTGATCTAGACATTTGTACAATTTACTCAAACATACGATGGTCCTTCTTACAGTAGGATACCACAAACAATGAAGATCAATCGCCGAAGTGCTTGATTGTTTTTTCAATCCATCCGAACTTTTAGGCGTAGATACAGTTTCTGCTTCTATATTCTTCATCATTAACAATCTTTCTGGATAAGCCAAATCTCCCGGAGCCGGATTATAACCCACAATATCATGTTGGCCAAATAACGACGTTCTAAAAGATTTAAAATTTAAAGAAAATAAAAAATTTTAAATTTAAAATTTAAAGAAATCAAAAAATTTAAAACTCAAGAATTTTTAAAATCCAAAAAACAAAAATTAACAATTTAAAAAGTAAAAAACTTACAAATTTTTAAATTAAAAAAACTAATAAATTTTTTAATTTAAAAATTTCTAAATTAAAAAAAAATTAAATTTTTTAAAAATCAAACCTGTAGACAATTCTTTCAACAATATCTCCAACAAGATCATTCATAACATGAACAAATCCTTCTCTTGGATTTATAAAATTATCTGCTTCATCGTGCATCATTGAAACCAACGAACCACATCTTTCTTCGATCATTTCAATTTTAAGCAATGTACATAATTGAGCCAAAGTTTCCATATGAGGATTATGAATAATAAGTGGTCTTAATTGATCATATAAAATTCTACACATACCTTCCACAAATTCCGTGAAAGATTTCGGAGTTTTAGTCCAGAAAGAATTATTCGACATAAATATTGGACTTCTAGCAATACTACCTGGAGAAACAGAATTAAAACCAGTTGATTGTATACCTTCAACAATAAAAAATTGCTTATATAATCTGAATTCATCATCACATAATCTCAACAAAACCGAGCAGCCATCTCTCGTCAAAGTACACGATGAATCCTTGTGTTTCGTAATCAAACTTTGAATCGTTCTTTCAACAGCAGATTTCAACAATTGCTCCCGAATTCTGAAGTATTCTTGTTCACATTCCGTTACCATTTCCTGATATTCCAAATTATCAGAAAAATACTGATGAACCAAAGTTAAAGCATTCTTAACTCCACCCGCTTTAACCCCAAAAACTCCATAAAGCAAAGCAAAAGTATCATCATCAGTAAACGTCGCTCCAGAAGTTACAGTTTCGATAGGTTTGTTGCTAGCTTGACGAGTAAGAACCTCCTGTTCACAAGCAGCTATGTCAGCCATTACACCAGCTTTAATTGCGGTCAAAGCTCTGAAAATTAGCTTTTTCACATATAGAAATAAACTCATAAAAGTACATATATACATGAATAAATAAACACACATGCATGTTCATATATGCACGAGTATATATTGATATATACATGAATATATATATGGATATGCATAGATGTATATATAAACATATATATGAATATAAGGATATAAGGATATATACACAGATATACATAGATATATGTGGATATATACATAGGTATAGATATGGATATGTATATATGGATATATACGAATAAAGATGCATATAAATATACATACATAGGTATATATAATATAGATATATAATCGTGCATATATGACTGTATATGAAACATAAGTCCTACCTGCTCAAACATTGTTCATATTTCTCAAGGTAAATTAGGGACTCTCTATGTTCAGGATGCTCTCTCAAGAACACCATACACTCATGAATTGTCGATATTATCTGTGGAAAAACTGTTCCAGTAATCAGCAACCTGGATGTTTGAAGTTTTTTCATTATCCATTCCCATTGAGTGTAATAATGAAGATTAGTTTTCAGTTGTTCAGTTCCGGCTGCCATTTGGGTCTGTTGCGACATCATTTGATCACAAGCGTGATGGAGTGAGGAGCTCTTGTCCGTGACGGTCGTGTACTTCTCATCCAGTTCCTTCAGCATTTCATGTAAATTTTCTTTTTTTTCTTTCAATGATTCCATTTTTATTTTGCAGTTTCTTAAAGAAACAAGTTTCTCGTTGTCAATACATTCCAGACCTTGCAGTTCCAAGTTGTACAATTTGTTAGCCAGTTCCAATCTTTCGTCATCACCAAAATCAAAGAGTTTCGGAGGATTAGAAACATCAGCCACTCCATAAAGTCCAATATTATCCCATTCCGTGAGGGTTCTTTTAATCACATCTGTGTACTGTTCCATCTAAAACAAAAACATTAAAAAAAAACTAAAAATATCTAAAAAAACTAAAAACATTAAAAAAATAAAACTAAAAATATCTAAAAAAATTTTAAAAAATAAAACTAAAAATATCTAAAAAAACTAAAAAAATTAAAAAAATAAAACTAAAAATATCTAAAAAATTAAAATATTTTAAAAATTACAAATTTTCTTACAAAATTGTCCCGACACGAATTTTTAGAATTTTACAAAAACTTTTAAATCCTTATTTTAAAAATTCCAAAAAATCTCAAATAACTTTTATGGAATTTTTTCTACAGTAATTTTTAAAATATTTAAATATTTAGGAAATTCATTTAAAAATTAAATAAATTTGGGTCTTTAACCCTTGTTATTAACTTCAAAAAAGTTTTTTTCTTTATTAAAAACAATTTTAAAATAATTTTAAAAACAACCAGTGTCTTCGGACCAAGAGAAGATTCGCTTTCGGCACCATCTTCTTCCTGCAAAACGAAAGAGAGAAAGGCAACTAATTAAATAAGTTATCAAAGTTCCTTCAATTTAACAATAAATAGTTGTTCCTGTTCTCAATTGGCTTTAGCAGGCCGACGTTGACGAGGAGAGCCTGGCTTGGGGGATTTCTTCTCGGTGATTTGCTTTGGAATCCATTCGAAATCAAGATCAGAGTTGTTTGTTCCGGTTTCTTGAACTTGACGAGGACGAGTTTGCTTACGGGTGAAACGAGAAAGGAGGTTCTGTCCGATAAGGAGGAGAATGACGACAAATGCGGCACCAGTAAGGATCAAGAAATAGTACTCAGGGTTGAAGGTGGATTCGTCTTCCTGAATGGTGACTGTCTGGTTGAAAACAGTAGAAACATATTGAACACCGTCGGCATCGGCATATCTAAGTTCGACCACGAGACCAAGAGGACGTCCGATGAAGGATTCGTGGGGGATGAAAGCAAAGTCGAAGGTGGCTTCTTGCTTCGGAGGAACGGTTTTCATGTAGACAGCGGCAGTGAACTGAAACGATTATTTCACAACTCGTCAAAGTCCACAAAAACTCACATTCTGGACGTAGTAATTAAAGTCCATAGGATAACGGAACGAAGTATGAGAAGCCTGAACATGGAAATCCTTTTCTCCGCGGTTGGCGAATCCAATCAAGAATTTCGTGACTTTCCCAGCGACCAATTGTTGGGCTAAATCTCGCAATTAATACTAATTCAACATATAAAACTTACAGTTTTCAACGTCTTCAGGGTCTGTAAAAAGAAAAGTGACTTGAGCATCGGGAGAAGCAGCAACATTCGTTCCAAATTCTTCGGCCTAAAAATTCCATAAACATCCATCTTCAAAAATCCAACTTACTTCAGGAGTATTTTCTGTTTCTTCTTGAATTTCACCATCAGCAACATCTTCAGAAACAACAAAACCTAAAAAATTTTACATTTATTTAAATTAAAAAAAAATAAAACCATACTTGAAAGGAGTAAAACTCCAAAAATCATCAAAAACCATCTTGCTTTCATTTTTATTTTTTTATATTACCTATAAAAATATAATATTAAAATAAATTTCAAACATCCACGTATATCAAATAAAGTTCGATGAAGTTCACTAAGGTTGAACAAAACTAGAACAGATAATGCAAAAATCGCCACGGAAAGACTTGTCCGCTGCCAGCGCGACAGTCGTCGCACTGCAGTTGCAGTCGGTTTTCCAATCGGGACCTCCCCGTTCTGAACTCTCTCTTTTCTCTCGTCCCATATGCAACATTTCCATCTTAAACATTTCATTTTTTTCACACAAAATTTTCTAAATCCATATGAAGAGGAAATACCCTGAACAACCAAACAATCAATGATAAAAGAATTGAAAAAAAACATTAACAAAAATCGAAATCAACGTATGAAATAGTTGGTCAACTTTGAAAGACAACCAGCATTCTTGGGTTATTTTTTGGTAGATGTTGACTGTTTAAGCACACACCCGTAAAGTAGAGGAAATTGCCTTGAACCCAGCCATGAATTCCTAATCGACCGTGCAACACCGCCCTAAGGCAGGAGCTGACTTTTCTTTCTTGATCGCTTTGTGTATTCCTCTGAGCTTCATTCTACTTTCTCTAATCTTCTTGTTAATTTCCTTCTAAAATTACTCAAATAAGCATATATTATCCTCAAACAATCTTACCATTGCATCCACAGCAGAATTTTCAAAAGTTTGAATATTATGCTGATCTTCTGGCGGAATTCCAGGAAACAGAAAACGATTATGATACACATTGTTCGTTTTCTCACAGTAATCAACAAAGAACTGCACATCGTTGATTAACTCAGTGAGGTCCGATCTTCGTTTTCCAGTGACTTCCTCGATCAGCGATGTCGGTTCGTATGTACAGAAGAGGGTAGCAGCAGCCAGATCTCCATACCGATATTTCAAGAACATCTCATTCATGATAATGAGGTCAATAACCTTCGCCAGTTGACAAAACTCATCTCTAAGCAGTTTAGGGACAGTAACAGTATCGTTTACGACCAGGTGACCTTCACTGTAGGAGGAATTCATATCCATCACGTTAAAGGACTCGTTGAAAGACTCATCAAAAGCCGTAACACCATCAATATTCCTCAAGAAAGACTGATTACTGGAACCAATGGCCTCCTGTTCATCTGCTTCCTCTTGGAGGAAGAACTCCTCATCCATTCTGATTCTCAGCGGAGGAGACCGTTTCTTCAAGTTTTGCGGGACTCCGTCTAGGGTTTTAGCCAGAAGTTGGCAATACAGGGCGAGCCAATGAACAGCGGTGATGGGGTTCAAGTTCCAATCCAATTTAACCAACATGCATTCTTCCATTTTGATAGCCAAATCGGGACAAACACCGCCATCAGTGTATTCGCAAATTTCGGAAATTTTCGGAGGATAAATCTCCTGCAAAATTTTGGGTTCTAAATGAAACTTTTAAAAACACAAACCTCAATTTTCGTGGCAATAATCAAAGCAGCACAAGCGATCAGCTGAAGCTGTCCACAGACGACCCCAGTGGATAATTCCAGAAAACGGTCAAAGTAATCGACCGCCAGGTGGAAGGTCTCACGATGCAGTCGTTTGTCGGAGCAAACCTCATTCATCCAATCCACGACGATGAGTCTCATGTTGTACGTCAGTTTCTCATGCTGAGTTAACGACCAGTTACGCTTCAACAAATCGTCCTTGACACACAGAACAGACCAAACTTTCTTCGGTGAACCCATGTCCTTAGTCGACAGCATGGAGGGGGTAGTGCAGTTGTAACTCGCGACTCTGCTATGAAGCTCTTGAGAAAATCTCCGGAAGACAGAATCAGATAGTGCGATGGCTGAAGTTACGCGATCACAGAGGGCACGGACTGAGAAACTTACGGGTCTGGGGAGATTTAGGCCTGGAACTAACGGACGTCCGTTTCCGCTTCGGAGTCACCTGATTCAGTTCCTGCAGCGGTTGAGAATCCTGATCTTCATGGAACTCGAGTTCGTCATCGTGAGTGTCATCATGCTCATTCTCAGAAATAGTTTTGTCGCTGATTTGAGAAGAATCAAGAGTACCAGGTTGCAATTCTTCGCTGGCTTTGAGTTCCTCGTCATGAGTGTCGTCGTTTTCATTTTCCGGCATCAAAGACATCCTCTTCGCCTTCGGTTCGAAACTGTCCATACCCACGGAAGAGGAACTGCAAAGAAAACAGTAATATAACAGAGCTTACTTCATCGAAAAAAGAAAGCGGAAAATCAAAATCAAAGAAAACCACCAACAAACATTCGTGTTAAGACAAACGATTGTTGACCAGTTTTCCCGTAAAAATTAATTATTGAAGGGTGTGAAGATTGGTTTTTCAGCAGGTGTTAAGTTTTATATGGCACAAAAGTCTGTTTTTCTTTAATTTTTAGGATTTTCGGTCGTTTTCAGATCAGTTTTTTTAGAATTTTTAGGATTTTGTGAAAATCAGTTTCTTCGTAATTTTTAGGATTTTCGGTCGTTTTTAGATCAGTTTTTTTAGAATTTTAGGATTTTTGGTTATTTTCAGATCAGTTTTTTTAGAATTTTAGGATTTTTGGTTATTTTCAGATCAGTTTTTCCGTGTTTTTTTCAACTTTAGAATCAAGTTTTCCTAATTTCCAATATTTACATCATTATATAACCAAATTTCAAAAAACTCACATTTTCGTGTTGTTTTCTTCTTTTTCGGATGAACTGGATCCTGTTTCGCTCGGAGAAAGTTTTGAGGAATTCCTTCGCGTATTTTTCGTTATTTCTTTGAATGGGATTCTTTGATACTTTTTGGATTTTTTCTCTTCACTTTTAGATTTGCGAGAATCCAGATTAAAGGAAGACGAAGACGGAACATCAGCATCGTTCTCGCTGAAACCAAAATTCAACCATCGAAGCTCCAAATCAATCATGAAAGGTCAGTCAATTTTTCGAAAATGAATGGTACTGATTTTCAGTGATAATTTTTTTGGACAAACATGTCCAATCCCGCCTGTTTGCATTACAGATTGAATTTTTATATTTTGGGCGGCAGAAATATATTTTTTTCAATTTTATATCGAAGATAAAAAAGGCGCCATCTTGGAACGGCGATCGGAAAGGAAGCTTCTAGGCGCGAAATTCGAGTATCCCGCGCGCGGGCTCCGGCGTACAAGCTTGGAACAGTTTTCGGGGTCATTCGTTCTGGCCTCACGATATCCTATTCGACGCGATTCCTGGCCTCGTAAAACCCGATCGGCAGTTGCTCGCGCAATGTCTACTGTTGCTTACTGGTCTTTCCGGGTTCGGATTTGAGAAATCCCACACAGTACTCTCGTTTGTTTGCTGAGGTTGCGATTTTACCGACCTCAAATCAAGGAAAAAATAAATTAGGGCAATGAGACAAATTGTCTGGAATGGAAAAACTGGCACGAACCTGAAGCTTTGTTCGAAAGTTTCTTCCGGACAGAGGGCGCTGGATTCTTCTGGAGATCTGCAAAATCG
The DNA here is from genome assembly GCA_009193035.1 of Halicephalobus mephisto. Classification (NCBI taxonomy): domain Eukaryota; kingdom Metazoa; phylum Nematoda; class Chromadorea; order Rhabditida; family Panagrolaimidae; genus Halicephalobus; species Halicephalobus mephisto. The sequence continues at coordinate 210,500 of SWDT01000025.1, read as the reverse complement.
TAAATTTCAAAAAAGTCAAGAATTAACAGTTACTGTAGGAATCGGAAACTTACGAAATTTGGCCTTCTGTTCTGGATCGAGCGACGATCGTGAAAGAAGTGGACTGACGCCGATGGCACTGGATCCGTTTCTGATTCATTTGGTTGTTCAAAGTACACCAGAGGCCAGCTCTGAAGGCGGATATGCGACAAGCTTGAAGGGGAGACCTGGAAGTAAACATTTACTATATAAGTCCGAAAATCAACGGTAAATTTTGAAATTTCGAAAATCCTAAAAAATTAATTTTCTTTCTTAATTAAAAAATAAAACCACAAATTTCGTTCAAAAACATATAAAATCACTTGTAAAATCCAAAAAATTAAAATTCTCGACTAAATCGGTAAAAAAATTTATATATGAATTTTAATTTTCTTTTTTTGCACTGGAAAGGAAAACACGGCTAATTTCGGGAAAATTTGGTTCAGAAACGGCCAGTAGAACCAAAAAATGAAAGTTACGCGCCAAACAAGACCGATCGAGAGAAATGCCTATATATCAGTTTTATCTTTTCCCTCCCCAATTGAAAGAGAAAACACGGCAGTTTGATTGGAAAACTCGGTTCGAAAATTGCCAACAGAACCAAAAAAATCAGTCACGCGCCAAATAAGACCGATCGAGGAAAAACTGATACATTAGTTTTGTCTTTTCCTCTCTCGATTGAAAAGGAAAACATGGTAGGAGTTTTGGAAAATCTGGATCAAAAATGATTGATTTAGAGAAATTTTTGAAAGTGAGTTGATCGCGCCCAGATTCAAGACGGTCAGTGGACGCTTGACCGTCCGGGCGGAGACAGGCGTGCGTCCGATCACCCTCGGCCAGCTGCAAATTGGCGCGCTTGGTCCTCGAATGGCAAAACTGGGATGACTGATTGGTAGATGTTAATTAAAATTTTCCAGACGAGACAAAAAAGAGAAAAAAAATGATTTCATATATGACCTCGATTTCTGTTATTTGGCGCAAATTAATTTTACCTTGAATTTGAGTTTAAAATTATTTTTCATCAGAAGGAACGGAAGAACGTTGATTATCTCGAATTCCGATCTTGTGCAAGATTTACGACTTTTTGGGTTTAGAGAAGGACCCTAATTAGTGTATTTGAAATAATAAAGCATCTGAACGAGATAGGCAAGGAAGAGACGTCGTTTCCATGGAGATTGTTTCGAACGAAAAAGCCCAGAGCTTTTCGAATTTAAATGATTTGGATACTGTTTGATAATCTTTCTGGATTTCTAGAATACTATAATTATCATTTAAAATTAGTAAAATTAATTACTTTCAAATCTTAAAAAGAGTCATTTTTTGTATAAAAATCGAATTTTAAAACTTTAAAATTAAAAAATTTCTTTATTTTTTAAAAATATTTTCAATAATCTTTCTGGATTTTTAGAATACTATAATTATCGTTTAAAATTAGTAAAACTAATTACTTTAAAATAAAAAAAAGTCATTTTTTGTATAAAAATCGAATTTTAAAACTTTAAAATCTAAAAATTTCTTTATTTTTTAAAAATATTTTCAATAATCTCCTTGGATTTCTAGAATACTATAATTATCATTTAAAATTAGTAAAATTAATTACTTTAAAATTTAAAAAGTCAATTTTTGTATAAAAATCGAATTTTAAAACTTTAAAATTTAAAAATTTCTTTATTTTTTAAAAATATTATCAATAATCTCCTTGGATTTCTAGAATATAACAATATTTAAAAAAACCTATTTTAAAAAACAAAAACTCTAAAATTAATTTTTCCCAATTTAGAATCAAAAAAATAATTTTTCTAAAATTAAAAATTTTTCGAATTTAAAAAAAACAAAAAACTTAATTTTTTGAAGAAATAATTTTTTAAAAATTTAAAAATTTACTTTTTTAAAATAATTTTTTTTTAAAATTATTTATTTAAAAAATTTGTTTTTTTTTAAATTACTTTTTTTAAATTATTTATTTAAAAAATTTGTTTTTTTAAATTATTTTTTTTAAATTTGTTTTTTTTTTTAAATTACTTTTTTTAAAACTTGTTTTTTTTTAATTTACTTTTTAAAATCTGTTTTTTCGGTTGTTACTATCTCCGTCTGCCTTTGGATTCGTGGTGACTAAAAATAGCGGCGGAAAAAAGGTTTCTCGCAGCGAATTCAGCGACCCGCCTTGTTCACTTTTTTCTCTCGGACTGGTCTTATGCGAACTTTTTTGTGTCAATCTGTCCTCCGTCAATGCTTAGCCAACCCTGAGGGTACTGACCGAGGTGCCAACAGACCATGACCCAAAGCTGTAATTGACAGTTATCGTTTTGATTAATTGGCAAGTTGATGAGATAGACATAATCGATTACGCGTTTTCTCCGTGTTTACGTCTTTCGTTCTTGTGTCCCGGAATTAATTCGGTCCTATTACAATGGGTTTAGGGCGTGTGATGACGGACATGTACGAAGACGACGATGCCGGCCTCATGATCGACGCGCCGGATTCTGGGGACGAAGAAAATCCACTTTCTCACGAAAAGTTGAAAAATCGCGAAACAAACGGCAATACAGATTCTCCTAAAGCAAAAAAAGAGTAAGTTACATTTTTGCATATTTTTTTAAATTTGTTTTTACAGGTGCCAAAAACAATCCCCTCAGGGAACCAACGGTTCAGGTCCCCTGCGTCTAGGACCCGTCATCAGTCATCGGTCCAAAAAAAGCGACTTGTTCATGTCTGTCGACGACGACGGACTCGAAGAAGGCGAAATCCCGAGCGAACCTGTAGTTAAGAACTTCTTAGAACCCGTCTCCCAGCCTTCGGCAAAACGAAGAAAAGTAAAAATTAAATTTAAAAAACCCACATACCGAACTTAAAAGAAGTTCATATATCAAAATTTATGGGCAATTGATATGTGAAAGTTCTAAGAGAAGTTCATGTATCAAAAATCAAAGGAAATCCATATATCAGGATTCTAAAGAAGGTTGATATATCGAAATTTTAAAAAAGTTTATATATCGAAATTTTAAAGAAGTTCATATATCGAAATTTTAAAAAAGTTCATATATTGAAATTTTAAAGAAATTGATATATGGAAGTTTTAAAAAAGTTTATATATCAAAGTTTTAAAAAAGTTCATATATGGAAGTTTTAAAAAAGTTTATATATCGAAATTTTAAAAAAGTTTATATATCAAAGTTTTAAAAAAGTTTATATATCGAAATTTTAAAAAAGTCCATATATCGAAATTTTAAAGAAATTGATATATGGAAAATTAAAACCCATACATGAAAATTTTAAAGAAAGCTGATATATGAACCTTTTAAAGAAACTGATATGTGAAAGTTTAGGTTGTGGAGATGGTTGATGCCTCAACTTGCGTAACGGAAGCCGATGACACGGATGAGATTCCCAACATGAAGCAGAATCAGTATTACAAGTTGAATGTTTTAATTTTGTCCAGAAGCGCGACGAGTTCGGGACACACTTTCACGTTTACTATGAGTATCCGGGGTCAGACTTACCACGGCGTTTTGACCGATGGGAGTCCCCCTATTATCCACAATAATCAGATTCAGAAACGGGCAATGGCGGCGGAGAAGGAGAAAGGGGCGGAGGATTCGGAATCCTCGGAGAAACGGGACGCCACTCCGAAGCCCCGAGGGCCTAAACGGTCCAGAGGGGAAGACGAGAAAAGTCCGACGAAAATCAAGGTTCATCGACACAAAAGTCCTCATCTCCAGGAGATAACCAAGGATCCCTACGTCAGATGTCCTCACAAACAATGCGGATTCAGATTCCTGGCGATGAACGACTTGAACAATCATCTGATGCTCAATCACGCTGCTGACGGAGTTGTTTTGAAAGAAGAAACCGCCACTCAGACGACAGAACCGTTCTCGGAGAAATGCAAGACCTGCGAGCAGAGAGAGCAGAAACTGAGAGAGGAAATGAGTATCAACGAGCTCTTCGGCGGGATCAAAGGAGACAAAAACATCAAAAAAGAAGACGACGACGAGGCCGCTCCAAAACTGGAAAAAGAGGTAAGTTGGAAACTTAAAATCCATATAAAATTTTTGAAATTATTTAAAATTTAAAATCCATATAAAATTTTTGAAATTATTTAAAATTTAAAATCCATATAAAATTTTTGAAATTATTTAAAATTCATATAAAATTTGGAAGTTTTATAAAATTTAGGAACTTTTCTGATTTTTAAATTTTCGGAATTTTTAGAAATTTCTAGAATTTGGATTTTTTATTATTTTTATTTTTTTATGAGATTTTTGAAATTTTTTATGATGTTATTTGAATTTTAGAAAGATTAGTTGATTTTAGGAAGATTTTTGGAACTTTTTATGTGATATGCAAAAATTTGAAGAAATTTTACAAGATTTTTGAAACTTCGATGAGATTTTTGAAGATGTTTGTACTTTTTATTTTTGAAGAATTTAGAAATTTTTATGATTGTGGTTATTTATTAAGAATGCTTTTTAGGAAACGACGAAAGAAAGACCTCCGTCGAGTCCGAATCTGGAGGCTGTGGCTCGGGACGCTAGGCTGCCCACGATGCCGTCGATCACTCAGCGGCCGGAGGTGAATCCTGGACTCCCGGTGCTCCAGGGGAACATGCCTGGGAGTTCCGCTAGTGTCCCTCCGTTCATCTGGAATGGGGGTCCTTTCGCGGCCGGGTTCACGAATCCGGCTCTGGCTCCTCACAAACCTCAAATCCCCGGATTTCCGTCCTTGGGAAATCCAGTCAATGGTCTTTCACCTATTCCTTCGAGTTCTAAGTTATCGACAGATAGTTCTGGTAATAGACACAAATTACACGAGTTGAAAACGGATTCTTCCACGTCATCGGCCGGGACCCCCACCACGAGCACCCCCTCAGGCGGCGTCCAAGGAAGGTCCATAACAGCTGGAACCTCGGGGAACCCCATGGAGATGCTCCTCAGACCACCCCATGTACCCAGGCCGTTGTCCGCGGCCCCCTCTCCTGCCACAGGGCCTCTGGCTAATCAACTGACCTTCCTTCAACAACAAATGTTGTTGAGAGGCGTATGTTTATTTAAATTTTAAAAATTTTCATATTCACTTTAATTTTAAAAAAATTATTTTCTTTTTCATTTTCATTCTGAGAAATTTTTATTTAAATTTTTAAAATTAAATCTAATTTTTATTTTTTTTTAATTAAAAAAATTATTCAAATTTTTATTTTTTAAAAAATCTAAATTTTTATTTTTATTTTTTTTAATTTTAAATTTAATTTTTTTTTAAATTAAAAAAATTATTTAAATTTTTATATTTTAAAAAATCTAAATTTTTATTTTTTTTAATTTAAAAATTTTTTTAAAAAATTTTTATATTTTTAATTTGTTGATTTTTTCAGCTCTTCCCTAACCACTCAGATCTCAATCAATTTGGTTTGTTTTTTGATTTTTTTGAATAAAATTTAAAATTCTGTAAAATGTTCGAATTTTTCAGAATTAAAAATTCTGAAGTTGGAAATCTCACGAAAAATTTTACAATTTTCCAAAATCTCATGTAAATTGATATCGAACATCCAAAACTAAAAATTCAAAAAATTTTTTTCGAAAAAATTTTATAAAAAAAATTATTTTTTCACAATTCAAAAAATTTAAATCAGAATAATTTTAAAGAATTAAATTTTCTTTATCAAAAAACTTTAAAATTCGAATAAAAGTAATTTTAAAAAATTATTTTTTTTCTTAATTGAAAAAATTAAAAAATTCGTGATAGGATAATTTTTGGAAAATTTTTCACTTTTTCTAAATTTAATAATTTAAATTTTAAAGGTTTTTATTTATTTTAAATTTTACAATTTTTATTTTTTCTAAAATTTTTTTTATTTTTAAATTTTTATTTATTTTTTATTTTTTTTAAATTTCGAAAATTTGTAACAAGATAATTTTTGAACAATGATTTATTTTTATTTTTTTTAAATTTCGAAAATTTGTAACAACATAATTTTTGGAAAATGATTTATTTTTTATTTTTATTTTTTTTAAATTTCGAAAATTTGTAACAGGATAATTTTTGGAAAATGATTTATTTTTTATTTTTCAAAATAATGACTTTAATTTCAGGTTACCTCAACGGCCAGCAAATGTTCCCTCGCTCTAAATGAAGCTCGTTTGAAAGACAAATTATCGCTGTAGGCAGGTTGTCCCGGGTCAGAATTTCCCACTGAAGGTTTTTCGAATATTCGTTGATTCTTATTTCCTAATTTGGATGAGATTAAAAATTTTATAAAAACGTGGATAAAAATTTGAAAACAATTATTTTCAAAAAAAATAAAAAAATAATTTTTAAATATCTTTGAAAAAAAAATTCTTAAATATATTTGAAAAAAAATTCTTAAATATCTTTGAAAAAAATAGTTTTTAAATATCTTTAAAAAAAATAATTTTTAAATATGTTTAAAAAAACAATTTTTAAATATCTTTGAAAAAAATAATTCTTAAATATCTTTGAAAAAAAATTTTTAAATATCTTTGAAAAAAAAATAATTTTTAAATATGTTTGGAAAAATTAAAAGAAATTTAAAAATAAAATTGAAAAAATTTTTAAATATCTTTGAAAATTTTTGTCAATTTACATCTATTGGAGGTTTTAGATTTTTCACTTCGAAAAATTTAATTTTTATTAGAATTTTAAGTTTTATTTTTTTTATTTTTTGTTTTATTTTTTTAATTTCGCAATTAAATTTTTTAATTAATAATTTCGCTTTTGATAAAATTGAAAAAAATACAAAAATTTCGAAAATTTCAAAAATTACAGTACCCCATTTTGTTTTATGTCCGATTTTGGAAAAAAAAATTGAATATCCTTTTTTTTTCGAATGTAAAAATTTAAATTTAAATTTAATAATAAATTTTTGTTTTTTTAAAATTAAAAATAAATTTATAAATTGCGAAATTAACTGTTTTTTTAGTCCATATGGATACTGTATCGAAGTACATCCCGATTTTACCGTAATTAAAAAATTCGGATTTGATCCGAAAAATGTGGAAAATTTTTATTTTAGATTTAATTTTAATTTTAAAAACGATTCTTACGCTACAGTATTCTTGATTCCTGAATTAGATCATTTAGAAAATTTAAATTTAAATAATTTAGAAAATTCAGAAAATTTAAATTTAAAAAATTCAAAAAATTTAGAAAATTTAAATTTAAATAATTTAGAAAATTCAAATTTAAATAATTCAAAAAATTTAAATTTAAATAATTTAGAAAATTCAGAAAATTTAAATTTTAATAATTCAAAAAATTTAAATTTAAATAATTTAGAAAATAATAATTTTAGAAATCCAAAAAAATTAAATTTGAATAATTTTAAAAATTTAAATAATGTAAAAATTTTGGAGATTTTTGATTTTCCAAATTTTAGAATTTTTAAAAATTTAATTAATAGAATTAGATTGAAGGAGATTTATGAAATTAAAAATTTGGATAATTTTGGATTTTTAAAAAATTGTATTTTTGAAAATTATCTTCGAAATTTTAATTGTTCTAAATCGATTTTTGCTTTTCCGTCGGATTCTTCGAAAATCCCGGTGCCCGTAGGCCACGACAAATGTAGTTTAAATTTGTTTAAAAAAATTTTAAAAAAATGTAATTTTCAAAAAAAATCCACAATTTACTTGACAGAATCTTTTCCTGTAAGTTGGTACACAAAAAAAATTCATTCTGATCAATGGTTAGTTAAATTTTAAAATAAAAAAAATAAAATCGTTTCAGGACCGATCGGGGGAATGTGGTGATCATGTTCAAAACCATAGAAAAAAGGTCTACCATTTATTCCATAAAAACGGAAAATTGGAAACTGGCCAGTAAGTTTGCAATAAACAAATTTAAAAAAAAATAAAAAATATAAAAATAATTTTAGAAATTTTGAAAAATAAAAATTTATTTTTAAAAATTGTCTCACAAGGAATTTTTAAAATTACTGTAAAAAAATAAATTGTTATTTTTATATTTTTTTAATGAAAAATTTTGAAATTAAATTGTTTAAAAATTATTTTAATTTTTTGCAGGCGACATCGGGGGGTCCTTGGCCCTCTACGTGGGGTTCACCGTCATGTCCGTCGTCGAAACTGTGGCATTTTTCGCTTCGAAAAAACTCCGAAAAACGGCTGTCGACGATGATCGGACATTGATGGAAAGGAAAAACCCTCCGGTGAAGTTTCCTTTTCGATCTCGGAAGCTCCAGAATCGGCTTTCTTCTATCCATCGACAGATCCAAAAAAATCAAAAATTAAAAAACAACAATTTATTAAAAATTTGGGACTGAAATTTACTTCGAAAGCACTTTTTGGTTTTCTGTGGATTCAAGCAATCCGAATTTTTTCAACGTTTGGACCGTTTCAAAAGAGGCACAACCAAGACGAACAAGCGAAAATTTACCCGGATTCGAGAGATCCACAATCGTGCTGCCGTCCCTGTTGCGTTGGTGCTGGAGAATCGGCCCGCCATCGACGATCAAATCAACATTAGGCCAGAGATTTTGGAAATCCTGAAATTACAAAATTTAATTTTAAAAATTTAATAGTGCAATTTTGGGCCATATTTTCAAATATCTTTTAAGTTTTATAGAATCAGAAGACGAGGAAGATGTCCAATCCCCATGTACTTGTGCGTTTTTATCTCTCAATAGTCATTTTTGTGGAAGTAGAAAATAAATTAAAACAGTCTGAGTTTTGTGAACATGAACCTGCCAACTTTTCCGAAAAACCGCTCATAAATTTCTGAATCTTTAACTCTGTAAATGAATTTCTGAGTCCCTAATCTACTGCCGATAAGTATCTGAATCTTTAACTCCCTTATAAATGAATATCTAGATCTCTAACTATTTTAAAGATGAATATAAGAGTCTTTAACTCCCTTACAAGTAAGTATCTGGATCCCTAACTCCTTTAAGGATGAATATAAGAACTCCTAAACTTCTTATAAATGAATATTTGGATCTCTATTTTAAGGATGAGTATAAAAATCTCCGGTGAATGAACTCCCTTGTCAGTTCTTGAATGAGAATGAGTAATCTAATTAATCAGTAGATTTTTGCTGACATCTGGATTTTTGAATAGTTTTTCGCCCAAACTCTAAATTAGTAAAAAGAGAAAAAATTGGGACTTGCCTCTATGCAAATCGGACTCAACGGAGACCCACTGACGTTGGCACTTGTTTGAGCAATTGGTTCATCGACTAAATTCATCAATAATTGGACAAATTTGGAATCTGGTATTCTGAATCCGACTTTATCGACATCCGGGTTGAAGAAAGAAGGAAGACTTGGTTTCCTGTCGAAAATCAACGTCACCGGTCCGGGAAGCAGGGCTTCCAGCAATCCTTTTTCGACTTCCACATTTGCATATCTGAAATTTTTTCATATATGAATTTTATGGAAAATAAGTTACTGATAAATTTGGCCGATGTTTCCGACGAAAATTCCCAGCGGTTTGTCGAGGGATCTCTGTTTCAGTTGATATATCGAATCCACCGATTTCAGTCTTGTCGAAATCCCATATATCGTATCTGTCGGTAATGCCACTATTCCGCCGTTTTCGAGGACATTTTTGGCTTCTTGAGCTGCTGATAAATAATCTAAAAACTATAGGATTTTAAAAAATTAAAAATTAAAAAAAACCTTTTTCTTTATTAATTTTAATAATTCTTGTCATTTTGGCGAGTTCTACAGCTAGTCGTCTTTCTGTTAACAACATAAAATTAAAAACAAAATCAACAACATTTGAGAATTTTAAAACAAAAAAATGATGAAATTTTTGAAAGTTATTGTTGAATTTTCGTTTTGGGATTTTTTTTATTGTCTTTGAAAACGAAAAAATTTCAATTTTCTTAAATCTCTTCAGAATTTTAATCTCTCAAGGATTAAGATTGCTCCGTTTTCTTTGGGATTTGTTCAAGTTGTTATGTTATTTATTTTTCGTGGAAATGTTTTACTTTTTCTGTCCATTGGTGTTTCCGACTTATGTTCCGTTAAATTTTTTCGATTTTGTCCTAAAAACAACTTTATATATGAAAAGTAATTTTATACATATTAAAAATAGTTTCATATATATTAAAAGTAATCTTAGTTATCCTAGGAACGATTTTAGTCACGTTAAAAATGATTTTATTTATTTTAAAAATAATTTTAGTTATCCTAGAAGTAATCTTCATTATCCTAAAAACGGTTTTATTCGTTCCAATAGTTCCTTATATATTAGAAATAATTTCATATATATTAGAAATAATCTTATGAATGATTTTATTTATTTAAAAATAATTTTGGTTATCCTAGAAATAATCTTCATTATCCTAAAAACGGTTTTATTCATTCCAAAAACTATTTTGTTCTAAACTTAACGTTATTTACTCTAGAAGTGACTTCAGCTATCCTAAAAATGATTTTATTTATCTTAGAAAAGATCCCAGTTATCCTAAAATAATCCCATACATCCTGAAGGAATTTCCAAACATCTCCGGAATCGATCCTATATGAGAAAAATTATTTTAAAGTCAATTCCATACATATTTAAAACGGATTATCTTTATCCTAAAAAACTATTAAATATAATCCATTCTATAACTTGTTTTAATATTTTTAAAAAACGAAAATCCACATTGTACTTTTTAGGCCATGTCGGTAGAACAACGATTACGACAAGGAAGAAACGGAACCAGAATCCTCTCGATCCAGAGCCACGTCGTCAGTGGATATGCCGGGAACAAATGTAGCATCTTTCCTCTTCAACTACACGGATTCGAAGTCGATTTTATCAATTCTGTTCAGTTTTCAAATCACACTGGTTGGTTTTGGTTTTTTGGATTTTAGAAGTTGTTTTAGCTTACTCCCACATCAAGGGTCAGAGATGACGGAGAAGGAACTAGGGGAACTATACGAAGGCCTCAAGCTTAATTCTATCAATAAGTACTCTCATGTTCTTACTGGATACTGTGGAAATCCAACCTTCTTGAACAAGATTGTCGACATCGTTCAAGACTTGAGAACAGTCAATAAGAATCTTCTTTTCGTCTGTGATCCTGTTCTTGGGGACAATGGGGAATATGTGGGTTTCGAGCTTGTCTTTGATTTTCACGGGAATCCGCTTTCAGTACACCCCGAAAGAGTTGATGGAGATCTATAGAGACAACGTCCTCCCGATCGCCGACGTGATAACTCCGAATGCTTTTGAACTCTCCGAACTGTCTGGACAACCTGTAAACAACCAAGAAGACTGTCTCAAAGCGATTTCCCTTCTTCATGAACGGAATCCGAACATTTCTGTAATTGTTGTCACCTCTGGCATTTTCTCAGAAGACAACTCGAAGATGTACTGCTATGCATCCAAGAAGCTGTCTTCAGGAGAGACGCAGAAATTTAGATTCACGATTCCGGTGATCAAGGGGATTTTTGTGGGAACTGGAGACGTCTTTGCTTCTCTATTGGTTGTCTGGTTGACTGAAACGAATGGAGATCTGAAGAAGGCCGGTGCGAACACCATTTCGTCACTTCAACAGCTCCTCAACAGAACTTCGAGGGCGGCTTATTCGGGTTCTGAAAATCCGTCAGCAGGAGAACGGGAGCTGAAACTAATCGAGAGCAGATTTGATCTGTTGTGCCCAAAAGAGGATTCCATTGAAATAATTGACTTGTAGTCATATATTGAACAAAAGAAAATAAAATCTTACAATGATGAGATCATTTCTTGAACAAATTAAGACACTTGGCTCGTTGAAATTCTTTGGCTGGAAGAGAAAAGAGTATTTCGAAGGAGAAAAGAAAACTTACTTTCATCTTGCCCGAGAACAAAGGCGTTATTCTGTAGATTTTTCATGTAATCCAGCAGATTGTCCACGGAAAGTTGGCCGAGTTCGTTCACGAGCTTGACATCAGCAGCATCTAGTTCTGTTTTCGATCGTGTTCCAGACTTGGTTTGTAATAAGGACTACAAAGAGATGGGATTTGATATATGAATGGAAGTAAATACTTACTCTGTCTTTGACGACTTGCTCCCAAGCCCCAGGAACGTACTCGTTGAAGCAAATTGGTGAGGAACTGAGGGAATTATATGGGCATTCTACGTCTTTTGTGGTTATCTGCTTTGCTGGAGTCGGGACACTGTTCGGAGGGATATTCTGGTTGGTTGTAGGCTGGTGCTGGAGAGCGGGAGGAGGGACAGGGACGACCTGGATGTACCGCGTCGACGATTGGGGTTGTCCATATATCGTTGATCCTTGATTAGAGTACTGATCTTCTGTCTCGTAATATTCCTCATACATAGGTTGTTCTGCTGTGTATCTACCATCGTAACCAGACACGGGATATTGTCTGACGGGCCGGATCACAGTCGCCGGGACCCGTCGAGAAACGAAGCCAGTTTTGCCATACATGGCCAATTGTGGAGGTGCTTCGTCTTCCTGAGTGTTTCCAGGATAGTGCATTCTGAAATTAGTGCGAAATTATATAAAAAATACAAAAATTTTAAACTAAAAATCAAATGTAAATCGTCCCGGGCGCGGGAGAAATCGAAAGACAAAAATACACGCCGAAACATTCGCGACGAGACCCGTTTCCTTCAGGGAGAGAAATCTCAAGGAAACGGTAGTGAATTCTGGAGCTGTGTTTTTTTAGGTTTTGTTTTTTATTTTTGTTTTTATTCTTTTTTCAATAACAATTTTTGATATTTTTGCGATTTCTTAATGTAGATCTGTTTTTTGTCATTTACGAAATTTCAAGATTTTATTTTTAAACTTTTTTTTCTAAATTTTCACTTTTTTAATTTTTATTTGTGTTTAATTTTTTCGTTATTACCCACATCGTTAAATTTTGTTATTACTTTAATATCATTACTGTCATATATTACTTTTAAGTTTGGATTACTTTATAAATTTTTACTTTTTATTTGTGTTTGATTTTTTCGTTATTGTTCACATTGTTAAATTCCGTTGTTGAATTTCATATTTCCACATAATTTTCTATCATTTTTAAAATCCTAAATCCTTTTGTTGTCGTTTAATCATCATTGTTATAGTGTTTTTCAATCCTTCTCTAAGCTCTGAGATCCTTGTTTTTGATCAAGTTCCATTTTCGTCACATTCTGTTTTTTATCGTTCGCTAAATTCTGAACTCTTTTGTTTTGAATCTATTTTTAAAGTTGTCACGTTTTTAAATTCTGAAGGTCCTGTGTCATTTGATCTTTATTATTTTAATATTTTTCATTATTTTCTGAATTTTAGAATCTTGAAGATATTTTATCTTTATTATTGTTTTTAATTTTTTGTAATATCCTAAATTCCGATGTTTTCTATTTCAATTTCATATGGATTATTGTTTTACTTGTTTATTTCTTAAATTCTGAAGTGTTTCTTTATTATTTTCGGATTTTTTGTCCTGTTTTATTTTTATCATTTTTTATATTCCGAATTTTTCGTGTTACTTTTTTTCAATCTGTCTACGTGATATTTTCCATCATTCCACAGATTCTAAAGTCATCCATTATTTTATTTTCACTATTGTCACGTTATTTCCAAATTCTGAAGTCTAATTGCTATTTCATCATTGTGATGTTTTTAATTATTTTTTAATTTTAAAACTTCCAAGCTAATTCATCTTCAAGATAGTTATGTTTTACTTTTTATTGTTCCCTAAAGTTTGAAATTCTTCATTTTGATTTTTTATGTAATAATTCAAATTGTTTGACGTGACTTTTTTCATTTTTTTAATCATCTTTCATCAGAACTGATGTTGTTCGATCTCTTCGCAAGGACATAATTATGGTCAGTTGATTGATTCTTATCAAGATTTTATCCTATTCAATGGTGCATATGGGGTACATACGAGTCCGTCGATCACTTGATCTCTGCAAAACTTTCTCCTTTGAGAAAATTCCGATTTGGACAGTGAACCGCCCCTCTTTTTAAGTTTCATCTGGGTCAGTCTTATCTGTTTTATCAAAGATTTACAGTCTGATTTTAATGAACGTTATCGTGGATGGATTTTGGTGTCATATATGAATGTTTTAATTTTTTGATTTTAGAAAATTACAATGACGAAAAAAATTAACTTTGGAGCAGGTCCAGCCAAGATTCCTGAGGCTGTGATGGAAAAAGCCCAACAAGAATTCCTGAATTACAATGGTATAGGAATCAGTGTTCTTGAAATGAGTCATCGTTCTGGAGATTTTACTAATCTTTTGAATTCTGCAAAGAAACTTTTAATGGAAGAAATGTAAGTAGTTTTTTTTCATTTTTTTATAGAAATTTTTTAATTTTTTTATCAATAATGATACACGTGAATTTCAAATGAAATAAATTGTTTTTTAGGTCGATTCCGAACGAATTTGAAGTTCTCTTTTTTCAAGGAGGCGGAACTGGACAGTTTGCTGCTGTTCCGTTGAATTTGAGAGCTTTATCGAAAAATACAGATTCTCCAACGGCGGATTACGCGGTTACAGGAGCTTGGTCGAGTAAAGCAGCTGAAGAAGGATCAAAATACTTGAATGTGAAGAAAGTTTTTGATGTTAAGAAACCCTTCACAGGACCTCCGGATGATTCTACATGGGAAAGAAACCCAGAAGCGGCTTATCTTTATTATTGTGACAATGAAACTGTCCATGGAATAGAGTATCCGAGAGCCCCATCGACTCTTCCTGGAGTTCCTCTTGTTGCTGATATAAGTTCTAACTTTTTGAGTAGACGATTCGACTTTGCGGATCATGGGATTGTCTTTGGAGGAACTCAAAAGAACCTCGGAGCTGCTGGATTGGCGGTTGCGATTGTTCGTTCTGATTTAATTGGACATGAACATCCATTTACTCCAGGTGTCTTTAGTTATAGAGAAATGCATAAGAATAATTCTGTCTACAACACTCCTACGACTTATAGTGTTTATTTGACGAAACTGGTCCTTGAGTGGATTAGAGATAATGGAGGAGTCGATGGGATAAATGAAATGAATCAAGTAAGTTTTGTAGTATTGATTGGGTTTTAATTGTTTTCGAAATTATAGCGCAAATCTGATCTTCTGTATGGGATTATAGATAATTCCGGTGGATTCTATTCTAATCCTGTTGAGAAACAGTATAGATCGAAAATGAACGTCCCCTTCAGAATTGATCAAGGTAATGAAATTCTTGAAGTTGAATTTCTCAAGAAAGCAGTTGAAAGAGGGATGATATCTCTGAAGGGTCATCGTTCTGTGGGAGGAATCAGAGCTTCTATCTACAATTCTGTCAATTTGAAAGAAGTAGAAATTTTGGCTGATTTTATGAAAGAATTCCAAGAAAAACATGAATCTGGGGTTACGGTAACTAATGGGATTAGTAATGGCGTTCATTGAATGTGAATGCGGATATTTGTAATGTTGCACAATGTGAGCAAGAGGAATTTTTAAACTAAGGATAAAACTTTCAAGTAGAGTATCTTCTTTTTTTTTCGGTAATTTCTGCAGAACGAATGGGGGAGCTGAAAGTGGGATGAACGACAAGGCGTTTTTGGTCTTGAACGAAGGCGATAGTTCTGGTAGAGTTGGGGTAGTAAGCCCAGCGATCGGGGGTTGAGTCTAGTTCTGGGAAAATGGTCGTGGTTGGGGTAACGGGTGATCTGAAATGGAAATTAGGATTAAATGGTAATTTTTGGAAACGGATTAAATTTAAATTATCTGGAATTTTGAACAATAAAGTTGGAGTTTTGTAGAATTTTCTGAAATGTTCAAAAATTTAACGAAGATTCTGGAGACGTTTTTGGAAGATTTCAGAATCCAGTGGAATTTTTAAATTTTAGGATTTTTCAGAATTTTAAGAACTTTTGAAATGTTCGAAAATTTAACGAAGATTCTGGAGACTTCTAAAATTAGGAAAATTTTAGAATCAGTGGAATCTTTAAATTTTAGGATTTTTCCAGTTCTTATAGAAGTTTCTAAAATTCTTTAAGAACTTCTGAAATGTTTGAAAACTTCATAGAAGATTCTGGAGACTTCTAAAATTAGGAAAATTTTAGAATCTAGTGGAATCTTTAGATTTTAGGATTTTTCCAGAATTTTTTAAGAAATTCTGAAGTCTCCGAAAATTTCATGAGATTCTGAAGACTTAAGATTTTAGAAATTTTTTAAACTTTTTAGAATTTTAAATTTTTAGAATTTTTGAAAAACTTCTGAATTTTGTGAAACTTCATGAAAACTTCTAAGGTCTTCCAGAACCCACTAGAATGGTTTCAAAAATTTTAAAATGAACATTTTTGAATTAAAAAATTAAAATTTTAAAAATAATTTTTATATTTTTGTAAATAACAAACTTAAAAGGAGATTTGAGTTCTTCGGCAATATTTTCCAAACGGGAAAGAATGGTTTTCTTTCTGCCGTTTTCAATGTCGGAATCCGTAGGGGACCTGGCGATGTGCAGTTTCACTTCTTCCTCGATTTTGAGACAGAAAATCGCCCTCAAAATCGGATTTTTCTTTTCTTTTGTTTTTAGCCAATGCTTAAAAATTAAATTTTAATTTTAAATCAATTAAAAATAAAAATTTTAAAATAAAAAATAAAAATTTCAAACTTTTTTAATTAAAAAATTTTAAATTTCTAATTTGAAAGAAAAAATTTTTGAATTTAAAATAAAAAAATTAAAAAAATTCTAAAATTTTTATTTTAAAATAAAAAAAATTCTTAAAAATTAAAAATTTTTGATTTAAAAAATAAAAAAAATTCTTTTTTAAACTATTTTGTAAAAAATTAATTTTTTAATAATAAAATTTCGAAATTTTTTAAAAATTGAAATTTAGCGAAAATTGTTTTTAAAATTTTTATAATATAATTAAAGAATTACTCTGATGTAGAGAATACCGCCTGAGGTGATGCCGATCATCATGACGATGAAGACGAGGAACGCATCCAGGAGATCTTCTTGCATTTTTAGGAATAAAATAAGACAAAAAAATTTTAAATATCTTTATTAAAAAATAATTTTTATTTTTTATTTAAAAAATTTTTTTATTTTTATTTTAAAATTAATTTTTTTTTTATTTTTATTTAAAAATTAATTTTTTTTTTATTTTTATTTAAAAATTAATTTTTTTTTATTTTTATTTAAAAATTGATTTTTTTTATTCGAAGAAAATTTTTAAATTTATTTTTTTTTTAAATTTAAAAATTTAATAAATAAAATTGAAAAAAATCAATTTTTGACAAATTCGAAACGTGACTGATCAAAAATGAAAAAAGAAAAATTCGGGAATTTCGAAAAAACGATTTACATGTCATTAAAGTACGATCAATATGTAATGCTAGATATTTCTTCATTTTTCAATAATCATAAATTTTATCCTGTTAAATCATAATTTTGGATAAAAATCAAATAAATTAAAAAATAACAAATATTTAACAAAAAATTTTTTTTAAATTAAAAAAAAGTTAAATTTAAAAAATTTATTAATTTAAAAAAATTTAGAAATTTATTAATTTTAAAAAATTATAAAAATTTATTAATTAAAAAAATTAATTAATTTAAAAAAAAATTTATTAATTTTAAAAAAATTTAAATAAGTTTAAAAAAGTTCGAAAAAATCCAATTTACAAAATTTAAATTAACAGTATTTTTCTACAGTAATTTTACCGAATTTTTTGGAAATTAATCGTTTTTGGAATTTTCAAAAATTATCGAACAAATCAAAGTACTTTAAATTAAAAAATTTAATCCGTCTTCGAAATTCTGATTTTTTGACAACTTTAAAAAATAAAATTTGCTTTTTTATTTTTATTTAAAAATTCACACGTGAAATAACTGGACAAAATTTGTACAAACTCGTAATCCTCCCGATGGCTTGAGCAAATCCCCACCGGATTGAGACCATTTTGTTCAAAGGCAAAAGTAAGGTTAAAGAACGAAGGCCACGTGACCAATATCCAAAATCATTCATATATCTTTCCACTCGGGACCACGAAAAAAAATTTTCAACTTTTTTGGTCTTGATTGGAAAATAAATCGAAAATCATTCATGTCTTTCCACTCGAGACCACAGAAAAATTTTTTAACTTTTTCATGGTCTTGATTGGAAAGTAAATTAAAAATCATTCATATATCTTTCCACTCGAGATCACAGAAAAAATTTTTAACTTTTTTTTGGTCTTGATTGGAATTGTGTCTAGATGATTTCGGACATTCGTCGATGGATGTATGCCTTTTTAAAAGATGGATTTCACTTAATATTCAAAATCATGTTTAAATAATTTCCACTAAAGACCGTGAAATTGATTTTGTAAATTTTTCGGTCCTGAATGGAAAATGTAAACTTGATCTCGGATATCGACCAAGGGATATCGGTCCTTTAAGAATTATTGGAGGCAGCTGGCTCGTCGTCTGATATAATTAGGATTTTTGTGTCGCCGTTTCGGAATTCTTTCAAAACAGCACTGTGCATCATACTGTTTCCTAAAAAATAAAATAAATTTAAAAAAAATAAAAAAAAAATAAATTTTGAAAAAATTAAAAAAATAAAATAAATTAATTTAAAAGAAAATAAAAACAAATTAATTTTAAAGAATTTTAAAAAATTTAAAAAAATTAAATTTAAAAAAAAATAAATTTAAAAAAAATTAAATTTAAAAAAAATCAAATTTTAAAAAAATTAAATTTTTAAAATTTTAATTTACAAAATTCTTACTGTTGTATAATGATGCTCCTTTTTTGCTTCCGAAGAATTTTTTGAAAGCATTCCGGAATCTGGCGGACATGACGTTGTAGAGGATGGGGTTGATGGCACAATTGACGAAAATTAAAGTTTTTGCAAATAAAATGTAAAAATCACTGTCAATTTTGGACTCGGCAAAGGAGTTCCAAGTCACCATGGCCTAAAAATATAAAAATTTTAAATTTAAATAAATTTTAAAAAATTTAGAAAAATTTTTAAAATTTTTAAAATTTTATACAAATTTAAAAAGCTTTATAAATTAAAAAAATTTAAATAATTTAAAATTTTATTTATTTTTAAATATTTTAAATTTTTAAATTTTTTAGTTTTTTTTTAAATTTTTTAGTTTTTTAAATATTTTAAATTTTTAAATTTTTTAGTTTTTCAAATATTTTAAATTTTTAAATTTTTTTAGTTTTTTTTAAATTTTTAAATTTTTAAATTTTTTAGTTTTTTAAATATTTTAAATTTTTAAATTTCTTTAGTTTTTTTTAAATATTTTAAATTTTTCTTAAAACTTACACGATACGGTAGCCAACAAACGGCGAAAATGATGACGACGATGAGGAGCATCTTGATGACTTGCATCTTGCCCTTCGTCGAGGACCTCTTGCCCCCGTTGATGAAATATTCCCTGGGGGCAGTCGTCGAAGGAGCAGCAAACGTCACATGAGTATCAAGGGGTTCCTCTTCTGAATTATTTATAATTAAAGAAATTTAAAAAAAAAACATTTAAAAAATAAAATTAAAAATATTTTTTAAATAAAAAAATAAAATAAAAATATTTTTTAATAAAAGAAAAATAAAAAAATTCTTAATAAAACTGAGAATAAAAATTTTAAAAAAAATTTTAAAAAAAATAAAAATATTTTTTAATAAAAGAAATAAAATAAAAAATATTTTTTGATAAAAAAGTAAAATAAAAAAATTCTTAATAAAATAAAAATATTTTTTAATAAAAAAGTAAAATAAAAATATTTTTTAATAAAAAAATAAAAATTGAACTTACTTGGAACAGGCTTCATGCTCGGACTGTTGCCCTTCATGGTGGACCGACTGAGGGTGTAGGTGATTCTGCCGTAGATTATGATGTTGAGGATCATAGGGATCACGTAGAACATCCCTAGATCCCCGAAGTAGATGACTTTGTAGGACCAGTTATTCCTCTCCAGCTTGAAGGAGCAGGAGACCCCTTCATCGGTCTCTATCAAGGTCGCCAGATAGAGCCACGGGGAATTGTAGACGAAAGAAAAAATCCAAATACAAATAATTATTAATTTTGCCCGTTTTACTGTACAAATATATCTGAAAATAAAAAAATCAATTTTAAATTTAAAAATTAATTTTAAATTAAAAAATTTAGAAAAAATCAATTTTAAATAAAAAATTAATTTTAAATTAAAAAATTTAGAAAAAATTAATTTTAAATTAAAAAAAATCAATTTTAAATTTAAAAAATTCCAAATTTTAAGAAACTAATTTTTCATAATTGTATAATTTTAAAAAATTTAGCTTAATTTTTTTTAAAATTTCTAATTTTTTAAAATTTTTAGTTTTTTTTAAATTAAAAATTCCTAATTTTTTAATCTAAAATTTTTTTTAATTAAAAATTTCCAATTTTTCAAATCTAAAATTTCTAATATTTTCATATCTAAAATTTTTTTTAAATTAAAAATTACTAATTTTTTAAATTAAAAATTTTTTTAAAATCAAGAATTCCTAATTTTTTAAATCTAAAATTTTTTTAAAATTAAAAATTTCCAATTTTTTTAATCTAAAATTTCTAATATTTTCAAATCTAAAATTTTTTTTAAATTAAAAATTCCTAATTTTTTTAAAATTAAAAATTCCTAATTTTTTAAATCTAAAATTTTTTTAAATTAAAAATTCCTATTTTTTTAAATTTTTACCTTGCCCGGAGGGGATAGCAGATGCCGATGAACCTCTCTATTGTGAAGGCCGTTATTGACAAAGAACTGGTATTGATGGCCAAATACGGTACATAAGAAAAAACAGCACATCCGATACTTCCAAAAACGTAACTTGTGGAAGTACTGTGGAGATAATTAAGTTCCGTAGGGGCTGTGGCAAGAAAAAACAAACAATCGCTCAAAGCCAGAGAAACCAAATAGTAGTTTGTCGGAGTTCTCATTCCGGGAACTTTCAAAACTACCAAAAAAACCAAAATATTTCCGATTATTCCTATCAAACTGAGTCCGGCGAAGATCACTGTCATGATTATTCTGATGGAAATCGGCCACATGTCGTCTTCTGGAGACGGCGGAAACAGATTAGAACAAGTTTCGTTCAGAAAATTGTCGTCTTTCCCGAGCTCCAGAAGCTGATTAGAGTAGGATTCTGGATTCTTGGCCACGGCCTCACAGAGCCGTTTCAGCTCCTGAAGCGACACATTCGTCATTTCTGAAAACATTACTGTAAAATAATCGTTAAAAAACAAATATTTTATAAAAAACGCAAATTTTTAAATAAAAAACAAAAAAATTAAAAAATAAAAATTTGTGAAATTTTTAAATAAAAAAAAACGCAAATTTTTCAATAAAAAACAAAAAAATTAAAATTTGTAAAATTTTTCAATAAAAAACAAAAAAATTAAAATTTTAAAAAAATTAGTAAAATTTTTAAATAAAAAAATCTAAAATTTCTTTAATAAAAAAAATAAAAATTTTAAATAAAAAAAGCTAAAATTTTTTGATTAAAAAAAATATAAAATTCTTTAATAAAAAAAATATAAATTTTTGAAATAAAAAAAAATAATTTAAAAAATGATAAATATTTGTGAAAAAAACAGTAAAAATGACTGTTTTTGAACGAAAAAACACTTTTTAAAAGTTTCACGAGAAAGGGAGTTTTCAAGTGCCCAGCTTGTTTACAGGAGGAATTCCACATTAGAAATAATCACTTCTGCAAAGATGTATTTTCAGACAGCAAATTACAAGGATTTTCGCGTCAGGAGTGATTCAATATTTTTTATAATAAAATTTAATTTTTTTAAAAGTTCATTGTGAAAATAAAAAAGAAAAACTTTCGTGTCAGGAATGGTTCAGTATTTTTTATAATAAAATTTAATTTTTTATTAAAATTCATTGTAAAAATAAAAAAGAAAAATTTTCGTGTCAGGAGTGATTCAATATTTTTTATAATAAAATTTAATTTTTTTAAAAGTTCATTGTGAAAATAAAAAAGAAATTTTCGCGTCAGGAATAGTTCAGTATTTTTTATAATAAAATTTAATTTTTTTAAAAGTTCATTGTGAAAATAAAAAAGAAAAACTTTCATGTCAGGAGTGATTCAATATTTTTTATAATAAAATTTAATTTTTTATCAAGGTTCATTGTAAAAATAAAAAAGAAATTTTCGCGTCAGGAATAGTTCAATATTTTTTATAATAAAATTCATCGTAAAAATAAAACAGAAAAATTTTCGTGTCAGGAATAGTTCAGTATTTTTTATAATAAAATTTAATTTTTTTAAAAGTTTATTGTAAAAATTAAAAAAGAAAAATTTTCGTGTCAGGAATAGTTCAATATTTTTTATAATAAAATTTAATTTTTTATTAAAATTCTCTCTGAGACTAGTTACATTTTTAAAAATAATAAAAATGATAAATTTTATTAAAATTAATTTAAATAATAAATCATCAATTTTCGTTTTAAAATTAAAAATATTTTTAGTAACATCACTAGATGATTTCATTCATCCATATCCTTGAGTTCATTGGATCAAACGAAAGGAATGTGTAGGTGTCTTTTTTTATAAAAACTTGATCTATTTCTAATTGTAAGAATTAGAAAAATAAACAGATGGACAAAAAACAAACAATCGGATAAATTTCCGAAGAAAAGTTTTTAAAAATTATTTTTGTCACGAAACCTAAAAATATAAAAAAATTTTGAAATTAAAATTAGAAAATTTAAAAAAATTTAAATTTTAAAATTAAAAAAAATAAAATTAGAAAATTTAAAAAAATCTAAATTTTAAAATTAAAAAAAAATTTAAATAAAGAAATTTTGAAAAAAATTGAATCTATTTGGATTTTTAAACATTTCATATAAAATTTTTATATTTTTATTTAATTATCTCATTTTAACAATTTAAAAGTACACCTAATTATAAAAAATATAGAAATTAATAAAATAAATTCAGAAAATTAACAATCAAAAATTTCGAAAAAAAATTAATTCAGATTTTAAAATATTTCATATATAAAATTTTCATAATTTCATTTAATTATTTTTTAACTAGTTAAAAGTATGGAAATTCAGAAAATTAACAATCAAAAATTTCAAAAAAAATTAACTCAGATTTTTTAATATTTCATATATAAAATTTTCATAATTTCATTTAATTATTTTTTAACTAGTTAAAAGTATGGAAATTAATAAAATAAATTCAGAAAATTAACAATCAAAAATTTCGAAAAATGAATTTGTTCACGTTTTTTTATTCATGAAATTTTATACTTTTATGCAATTTTGTGTCAAAAAAAAATAAAAGTAAACTTAACTATGTAAAGAAATAAAAATTAATCAATTTAATGAAAAATAAAAATCCTAAAATAGAAATATAAAACTCAAAAAAAAAATAAACGGTTTGTTTTCGTTTTTGCCGACGTGCAATACCTGACATTTCCTATATTTATTCAGTTTTCTCATTTCAGAAAATTTTTTGTAGATTATCACAAATTCATTATTTCGTAACATTTGAAAAAATAAATTTAGACTTTTTAAAAGTATATATTTAAAAAAACTATTAAAATTATTAAAATTATTTAAAAACCTAAAAAAATAAGTTTTCGTGGTGAGACAAAAGTCGATTAATTTCGGTCTTGACACGGTAAATGATTTCATCTGAATTCAGCATAACTTTAAAGTCATTATTTCGTAACATTTGAAAAAATAAATTTAGACTTTTTAAAAGTATATATTTAAAAAAATTATTAAAATTATTTAAAAACCTAAAAAAAATAAGTTTTCGTGGTGAGATAAAAGTTAATTAATTTCGGTCTTGACACGATAAATGATTTCATCTGAATTCAGCATAACTTTAAAGTCATTATTTTGTAATATTTAAAAAAATAAATTTAGACTTTTTAAAAGTATATATTTAAAAAAATTATTAAAATTATTAAAAACCTAAAAAAATAAGTTTTCGTAGTGAGATAAAAGTCGATTAATTCCGGTCTTGACACGGTAAATGATTTCATCTGAATTCAGCATAACTTTAAAGTCATTATTTTGTAATATTTTTAAAAAACAAATCTTCAAATGTGGACAGAAGGGTATATTAAATTAAGTCGAATAATGTTATATATATCTTAATCCAGAAAATTATGGATTTCTTCAAGAAAATATAATTCGGAAAAATTAATTATAAAATAATAATTATAAAATCAAAAAAATAAAATAGATTACTGTAGATTCCAAAAAATTTAAAAAATTCACATCAGGAGAATTTTGTAAAAATTAAAATAACATTTTTATATTATTGTAATTAATTATAAAATAATAATTATGAAATCAAAAAAATAAAATAGATTACTGTAGATTCTAAAAATTTCAAAAATTCACATCAGGAGGATTTCGTGAAAAAATAATTTTTGATCTTATTTTTTTCAGAATTATGGATTTTAAAAATAGTAAAAAATTCATAAAAAAAAAGTATCGGATTCAATTCTGCAAACAAAACTTAAGTAGCTGATGCTTGGCATGAGTCTAAAACAGCGAACTTTAATTTCGGACAAAATTTAAAAAAACCTTTGATCTTTTTGATTTTAAAAAATAAAAATTTGCAAAAATTCATTAAAAATAAATAAATATTAAAATTTTATTTTAATAATCAAACAAATTTCGCGCTAAAAGTTATGTAAAAAAAATAAAATTTTTATAATTAAATTTTTTTTATTAAAATTAATAAAAATGATAATTTTAAAAAATATTAACTTTCACCAAGAAAAATATAAAGATCATAGAAAAGTTCGGTTATTTACTTACTGTTAGGGTAAAAAAGAAGTAATTTTACAATTTTCACTAGAGGAATAAGTTAAGGATATAATTTTATATTTTTTCTCACGTAATACAACCTAGAATCTCCTCATGTCCTACAGTACCCCAGATTCCCTGATATTCAGGTTATCTTAACTTCTCTCTCTTTCTAGTTTCTGTCTGACAGTAATCTAATGATAAATGGGATTACAGTGGTTACAAAGCAGATGTTCAGATAGGAAAGTATAATAATGACCTTACCGGGACATAAGACAGACCACAACCATCACATACCTCCCACACAAGACAACCCGAGTCTCCTCAAGTCCTACAGTACCCCACACTCCCCGATATTCAAGTTATCTTAACTCCTCTCTTTCTAGTTTCTGTCCGAAAACCAATGAAAGTAAAATTGTGTTAAAAATTTAAAAAACAAACTCCCACTGTGAATTCCATGAAAACTACAAAAAGTTTGCTTATTTACCAGTGCGAATAGAATCTCACACTAAACATGTTTAAAAAAGTGAAAATAACTCTCACCAAAAATTCCCTAAAAACTACAAAATGTCCGCTTATTTATCAGCAAAAGTAAAATTTTTAAAAAGTGAAACAGACTCTTACCACGAAAACTAAAAATTACTTTAAAAGTTTCACGTATTTATCAATGAAAAAAATCCAAAAAATAAAATCAACTTTTACCACGAAAACTCTAAAAATTACTTTAAAATTTCACTTATTTACTGGTAACAAAGATACCTAAAAAGTAAAATTGATTCTTACCACGGAAATTCAAAATTACTTCAAAAAATTTCACTTATTTATCAATGAAATAAAATTTCGTGAAAAACAACTTCAAAAAAGCAAAATTCCAAAGTTGATGACTAATATTGTTTTTCTTATTTTTTCCATTTTTAAAGATATGTTTACGGTAAAGTGAAGCTATTATGAAAAATAGTCCTTGGCAGAATCCCAAAAGAAAACATGGTCCAGAATGTTCTCTACAATCTGAAATCTCAGCTGTACGGTAGTTGCTCCCTTTATTTCGTGGGATTTCATTTTTAAAAATTTTATATAATTTAATATTTTAACTAAATAAAAAATTAATTAAAAAAATTCGAAATTAATGAAAATCGAAAAAAAAATAAATATTGTGAAAAATATAATTTTGTAAAGGTCATTTTTGTCTTTTTAGACTAGTTTATACGGTATTTGAAACGATTTAATATTATGATTAAACAAGAAAAAAATTAATTTAAAAAAAAAATTGGAAATTAATAAAAATAAATATTTTTAAAAATATAATTTTGTAGAGGTCATTTTTGTCTTTTTAGACTAGTCTATACGGTATTTGAAACAACTTAATATTATGATTAAACAAGAAAAAAATTAATTTTAAAAAAAATGGAAGTTAGTGAAAATCGAAAAAAATAAATACTTTGAAAAAAACAATTTTGTAGAGGTCATTTTTGTCTTTTTAGACTAGTCTATACGGTATTTGAAACGATTTAATATCATAAGTAAATTAAAAATTTAAAAAAATTCGAAATTAGTGAAAATCGAGAAAAATAAACATCCTACGGGAGCAAATGCCGCTGGGGAACAGCTTTGTACGACCGAAAATTTAAGTCCGTGTGAACTTCCGTCGATGAAAACGGAGCTAAATTCGGACCAAAAGTCTTCAGAATCCGAAATGGGAACCAGACAGGTGTAATTTTACAAATTTCCGAAAACTAAGATGTCATAAGTAAAAAAATAATGAAATTCAAAAATAAATTTTTCAAATTTTAAAAATATATAAATTCAAAAGCAGTTCAAAAATATCAAAAATCCATGTCAGGACCATTTTTAAAAACTTTTAATTTTAAAAATAATATAGTTATAAAATTTCTTAAAATCCGTGTTAAGACCATTTTTTTTAAACTTTTAATTTTAAAAATAATATATAAAATTTTTTTATAAAATCCTAAAAATCCATGTTAAGACCATTTTTAAAAACTTTAACTTTACAAATAATATAATTATAAAATTTCATAAAATCCTAAAAATCCATATTAAGACTATTTTTTTTAAACTTAATTTTACAAATAATATATAAAATCCTAAAAATCCATGTTAAGACCATTTTTTTTTAACTTTTAATTTTACAAATAATATAATTATAAAATTTCTTAAAATCCTAAAAATCCGTGTTAAGACCATTTTTTTTAAACTTTTAATTTTAAAAATAATATAATTATAAAATGTTTTTATAAAATTCCAAAAATCCGTGTTAAGACCATTTTTAAAAACTTTAATTTTAATTTTTAAAAATATATAAATTTCCAAAAATTCGTGTCAGGACCATTTTTAAAAAATTTTTATTTTTATAATAAAAAAAATAAAAATTATTAATTTATTTCGTTATTTTTAAATTTGCAAGTTACCGTAATTTATAAAAAGTATTTAAAATTTTCTGGAATTTTAAAAATTATTAAAAAAATTTTAAAAAATACAAATTTAAAAATTATTTTTTTACTTTTTTTTATTTTTTTTCAAATTTCTCACATGACGACCATTGTTTCTGGTTTTCTTTGGTCATTACGTGCCGAAAAATAAAAAACAAAAGCAAATAGAATTTGGAAACAGCAGAACTTACATGAGAAATCCACTTACTCGAAGTGGCCTTTTGGGATGAGTTATACACAGGATTGTCGATTTCCGGAATTTTTGATTTTAGATTTCGAAATAGTTCAAAATTGAAAACTTCGAATTTGAATCAAACTAATTTGACTCGAACTTGAATTTTTTTATTTTAGATTTTTAACTAATTTTATTCGAATTCGAACTCTTTAACAGAACTGTCGATTTTCTGAAATTTTTGACTTTCAATTTTTAACTAATTTTATTCAAGTTCGAATTTTTCAGTTTTCGACTTTGAACTAATCCGATTCAAGTTCGAACTTTAACAGAATTATCGACTTTCCGAAATTTTAGATTTTAGATTTCGAAATAATTCAATTCAAGTTTGAACTTTTCAGTTTTCAATTTTTAACTAATTTTATTCAAGTTCACTCTTTAACAAAATTGTCGATTTTTCGAACTTTTTAATTTTAGATTTCGAAATCTTCACAAATATAACTACAAACATGCCAACTGATCTAAATGTTGCAAGCAAACTGCAGATTTCGAAATTTTTTATTAAATTTTTAAAAATTTCGAAATATTTTAAAAACTTTCAAAAATAAAAAAAATTTATCATGAAATTCAAATTTTTTCAATTTTTAAACTTCCACAAAATTCTACAGTATCCTTGAAGTTGTAAAAAATCCAAAATTTATTCAAAAAAAATTCCACCGTAATCGGACAAAAATTATAATTTATTTTTTCGAAAAAAAGTGAAAAGTGAATCGAAAAATTAAATGGAAAATCAATATTCGAGGATTTCGAGGATAAACTAAACTGAATAATTGACGGAAATAAAGCAAACAAACCTGGGATTCGGAAACTGTCAATTAATCTCAAAAACCATAAGTTCAGATTATCTCACAGAGAATTAAAGTTCAAATCAAAGTTTAAAAAAATTCAAAAAAAAAGATTTTTAAAAAATTCAAAAAAAATTTTAAAAATTAAAACATTATTTTTAAAAAAGTTCAAAAAAAATTTTTTTAAATTAAAAAATTATTTTAAAATTCAAAAGATTTTTAAAAAATTCAAAAAAGTCTTAAAAATTCAAAAAAAATTTTTAAAATTCAAAAAAAATTTTTAAAATAATTCAAAAAAGTCTTTTAAAAATTAAAAAATTATTTGTAAAAAAAATTCAAAATAATTTTTAAAATGTTATAAATTCTTAAAAATTATTAAAAAACCCAAAAAATAAAGAGTTTTGAAAAATGTTTTTTTAAAAAATAAAAAATAATTATTTTAAAAGTTTGAAAAATTTAGAAGAAAAAATAAAAAATAATTATTTTAAAAAAGTTTGAAAAATTTAAAATTTTGAAACAAGACGAAGATCAAGATAAACAATCGTGATTTCTATGCCTTAAATAAATAAAGCCTTACCGAAAAATGGAAAACATGGACTTTTATAAACATTCTGATTTTTATGATCTGATGACTGGACAAATATTTCAAATAATTAAAAAAAATATTCTTTAAGAATTTTCAAAAAATTTAAAAAAGAAATATTCTTTAAGAATTTTAAAAAAATTTAGAAAATTATTTTTTAAGAATTTTCAAAAAATTTTAAAAAAATTATTTTTTAAGAATTTTCAAAAAATTTAAAAAATTATTTTTTTAAGGATTTTCAAAAAATTTAGAAAATTATTTTTTAAGGATTTTTAAAAAAATTAAAGAATTATTTTTTACAGTATCTCGAAAAATTTCAATTTTATAATATGAAAAAACAGAAATTTTTGATAAAATTTCGAAAAATTATCTTAAATGGAATTTTCCACTCGAGACCAAAAACCAATTTTTTTGTTTTTAAAATTCTGGAAAGTTCTAATTTTAAACTACTGTAAAAAAAATTTGGAAAATATATTTCAAAACGAATTTTTTGAATTTTCCACTTGAGACCAAAAAGTGTAAATTTTTTTGTTTTTAAAATTCTGGAAAGTCCTTATTTTAAACTACTGTAAAAAAATTTAGAAAATATATTTCGAAATGAATTTTTTCGAATTTTCCACTTGAGACCAAGAACCAATTTTTTTTTGTTTTTAAAATTCTGGAAAGTCCCAATTTTAAACTACTGTAAAAAAATTTAGAAAATATATTTCGAAACGAATTTTTTGAATTTTCCATTCGAGACCAAAGATTACAAAAATCAGTGTTTACGCAATTGCCGAAAGTTCCAATTATCATAATAAAATAAATTTTTTTATTTTGAAAAACATACTTTAAAGTGAAATTTCAAAACTTTCTAGTCGAGACCAGAAAGTCAAAAATTAAAGTTTACAGTATTTCAGAAAAAGTTGAAAATAAATAGATTTTAGGAAAATCGATAATTTAATTTTTTTGTGATTATTAAATAAAATAAAATAAAAAATTTAATTAAGTCAATTATTTCAAACTTCAAAACGATCAATTTCGTCATTAAAAAAATTTCAAAAATCTTCAAAAATTAAAAATTTCAAAATTAAAAATTTCGAAAATGTTCAAAAATTAAAAATTTCAAAAATCTTCAAAAAAAATTTCAAAAATCTTCAAAAAAAAATTTTTGAGTTTTCCAGTTGAGACTTAGAACTCCGATATTCTACACATACAGTATTCTGGAAAGTTTTCGAAGAATCTAATATATTCATAAACCAAATTATTAAAAATTAAAAACATCAAAAATTTTGAAAAATGTCCCGACACGAATTTTCAGTTTTCCAATTAAGACCAATAACTAAGAAATTTTTACGTCATTCTGAAAAATTCCAAAAATATCAAGTAGACTAAAAAATTCCAAAAAAATCAAGTAGACTAAAAAATTACAAAAAAATCAAGTAGACTAAAAAATTTCAAAAATATTAAGTAGACTAAAAAATTACAAAAAAATCAAGTAGACTAAAAAATTTCAAAAATATTAAGTAGACTAAAAAACTTCAAAAATATTAAGTAGAATAAAAAATTATAAAAATATTAAGTAGACTAAAAAATTACAAAAAAAACCAAATAAACTAAAAAATTCCAAAAAAAATCAAGGAGACTAAAAAATTCCAAAAAAATCAAATAAACTAAAAAATTCCAGGACTTTATATAACCATCTGCATTCTTATCTGAGGACCGCTACCACGGGTCTCGTCCTTGTTCATTTTTTAAACATAATAAAAAATTACAGTAATATTAAAAGTTGAGTTTTAATCAAAATTCTGAAAACAAAAATTTTCCAAATTAAAAAAAAATTAATTGTAAGAATACAGTAATCCTTAAATTTAAAAAAATTATTAATAAAAAAAAGTCAAAAATTTTTGAAGCAATATGTTTGAAAAAATTTGGTTTTTTTTAGTAAATTGAAATTTGACTCCAGATTGAAACAAATTTTTCAAAAAAGACAATTTTCCCATCGGCAATTCCAGAAAATTTAAATTTTACAAATTTGAGAACTTTAAAAATTGTGAAATATCCGGTTTTAAAAAGAAAACCACAGAAATTAAAGATGTCTGGAAAAATAATTCTTCAATTAGAATTTTTTGCTGAAAAAAATTTCCAAAAAAAATAAATTTAAAATTTCGAAATTAAAAAAAAAATAAATTTCAAAATTAAAAAAAAATAAATTTTAAATTAAAAAAAATTGAATAGATTTTTTTTAAATTTAGAAAATTAAATAAATTTTTTAAAAAATTAAAAAATTAGATAAATTTTAAATTTCACAAAATTAAATTAATTTTTTTTTATTTTAAACTTAAAAAAAATTTTAAAATTTTAAAATTTAGGAAATTTTTAATTTAAAAAAAAATAGAAAATTTTGGAAATTTTTAATTTTAAAAAAATAGAAAATTTAGAAATCTTTTAATTTTTAATTTTCTGAAAATTTTTTTAATTTAGAAATTTAAAGACTGATTTAATGAAAAAAATAAAAAATCGGTTTTACTGACAAAAAATACAAAAATCGGGCAAATGAGAGTTGTCTGATCTCGACAGGTTTCGCGAGGAAGCCGAGGAAAACTGTCACAAGAGCGAATAATCTCAATTGAAAACAATAAAAAAGAAAAAATCAGAATTGATTGCTGAGGTCACTGAAAAGAATCCTAACATTATTTACATGAGAAGAAACATGTTTAAAAATCCAGGAAATTCAGCTAATGACTAACTACAAGATAAAGTCGTATTTTTCAGTCACTATCCGATTTTAATTCCAGTTGTTTTTCGAAAAAAATAAAATTCGTCTAATTTTGATGAAAAATTGTTTTTTATTTACTATTCTTACGTGATTGGGTGATTTTTGAAATAAAAAACTAAAGTTGGATAGTGACTAGAAATGACGATATATCATGAAAAGACGAACACTATCCAAGTTTACTCTTTTCAATAAACTCAAACCTGGATAGTGTCTACTTTTGACAGTAAATAGTCATTATTCTTACAAGGTTAGATAACTTTCAAGTAAAAAACTAAATTTGTATACTGACTAAATCGTTGGAAAATAATCAAAATTAGACACTATCCAAGTTTGAATTAATTGAATAAAGCAAACTTGGATAGTGTCTAATTTTGACAGTAAATAGTCACTATATTTTTTAAATTCAATTTAAGTAAAAAATTGAACTTGTATAGTGACTAAATCGTTGGAAAATAATCAAAATTAGACACTATCCAAGTTTGAATTTCTTAAAAAGAGTAAACTTGGACAGTGTCTCAAACAGTGGAAAATAATCAAAATTAGACACTATCCAAATTTGCTATTTTCAAGAAATTCAAAATTTGACAGTATTTGTTTTTATTGACAAGTTTTCAATTTCAGTCACTATCCTAATTTTCACCTTCAAGACAATCACTATCCAGATAATTTTAGTATTATTTCCAAATCCCGTGATTATGGTAATTTCAAAATAGGCCTAATCACATGTTTGAAAATTTAAAAACTTTGCACATAAAGTTTAAAATTTCATGATTTGGAAAAATTTCAGATTTTGATTACTTTCATCAAAATAACGTCATTGAAAAATCAGGAAAATCTCTTCAAAATCCACTCGACTAAGATCGAATTTTTTTATTTTTTCAAAAATCGTGCGAATTCGATCAAAGAATAAACGAAAAACATAAAAAATAAAAAATAAAAAATAATTATCATCATCAAATACGATAAAAACGAAAATCATTATCCGGATCGTCTCGTGTAAACCCGGAATGAAAGAACATCAAAATTTTATTGAGCTGCTAACAGGGTCTTATCAGTGTAATTACTGATTGATACTATTATTGACGTACATTTCCACCTTAGTTATCTGGTGAAATATGTCTATGAAGCCAACCTTGGATCTCGTAAAACAGCACTTGATCAGAAATCTCCAAAAATCGATTCTGATTTTAATTCGAGGATACTTGGAACGAAACAATATTAGTAAAGAATCCTAAAAATTATAATTTTCATATATCAATCACTTAAACACAGGACTACAAAGATCGTCTAAGAATAATTTGAGAAATTCTGATTTCAAAGAATTTTCAAAAATTCCCGAAAAATCGATTCTGATTTTAGTTCGAGGATACTTGGAATGAAACAATACTAGTAAAGGATCCTAAAAATTATAATTTTCATATATCAATCACTTAAACACAGGACTACAAAGATCGTCTAAGAATAATTCGAGAAATTTTGATTTCAAAGAATTTTCAAAAATTCCTAAAAAATCGATTCTGATTTTAATTCAAAGATACTTGGAATGAAACAATACTAGTAAAGGATCCTAAAAATTATAATTTTCATATATCAATCACTTAAACATAGGACTACAAAGATCGTCTAAGAATAATTTGAGAAATTCTGCTTTCAGAACATTTTTGGAAAAATGTTTGTAATCAACCTGATCCTAGTATGGAATTACTCTCGATGGATCCCGAGGAATTTTCTGTCTTGTACATTTAATTAAATATCCACAAAACCGATTTTAGATTTGACAAAAGTACACTCCATTAAAAACTTCGGAAAACTTGATTCTGATTTTAGTTTCTAATATTGTAGACGAACTAATAGTAGAAGATCGTCAACAGAGTCGAAAATTAAAAATATAACATCAACAAAGAGCGGGGCTGTACGATAGTAGCCTCCCAGCGATACTTTTCTTATTTCGCAAAATTTATCTCATTTATTCCTTTTTTATATTAATTTTTTAACAATTAAATTAACTTTATAATTTAGTTAAATAAGAAAAAATTAATCTAAAAAGAAAAATTTCAAAATTAGTGAGAATTGAAAAGAAGAAAAACGGGGAACAAACGTCGCTGGGGACCACTATCGTACACCTTTTAATTTCCTTTTTATATTAATTTTTAATAACTAAATTAATTTAATATTTTAGTTAAATAAGAAGAAATTAATCTAAAAGGAAGAATTTCAAAATCAGTGAGAATTGAAAAGAAGAAAAACGGGGAGCAAACGTCGCTGGGGACCGCTGTCGTACAGCCGAAGAGCGAGAGAAGAACAAAGATGCGTGTCCCGCACCCACGCAAAAAAGGAGGATCTGACCAAAAAGGTCCCACAACGAAAAAGAAAATTTGTGAGAAGAAAATATTCAAATTTTTAGTTAAGTTATTATTTACTATTATATTCTCGAAAGATTTTGTAATTTGTGTACTTTGTAAGAATAATAAGCCATCCGGTCTCGACAAGAAATAAAATTATTCATTGTTTTCTTACTGTATAAAAATATAAAATCCTAAAAATCGCCACTTTCATATATAAATTCCCTGGAGTAAAGTCTAGAGATCGCTCACAAGTCCCCCAGGACGAGACTTTTCATCCGAAAGTGCTTTTATGAGAAAATAGTCGCAATTAATCTAATCCTAAAAATCGCATTTTCAAAAACCTTTGTTTTTTCCGTTCCATATATCAAATTGACTTTGTTTATCCGTGAACTTGCTTCTAAACCTAACAAAAGGGTACTTGATCAAGTTTTCGAGGAATTAATGCAAAATTAATTATATAAATATTTTCAGCAAAAAATCGCGAAATTTCTTAAATATGGTAATTTTCATATATGAAATTCGAATTTAAAGTACTTTTATAAAAATAATTTTATTTAATTCTAAAAATAAATTGATTTTAGAATTTCTTTGGGGAATTTTTTTAGTTTTCGGACAGAAACTAGAAAGAGAGAGGAGTTAAGATAACTTGAATATCGGGGAGTGTGGGGTACTGTAGGACTTGAGGAGACTCGGGTTGTCTTGTGTGGGAGGTATGTGATGGTTGTGGTCTGTCTTATGTCCCGGTAAGGTCATTATTATACTTTCCTATCTCAACATCTGCTTTGTAACCACTGTAATCCCATCTATCATTAGATTACTGTCAGACAAAACTAAAAAGAGAACTTGAAGAGATAGCCTGAATATCAGGGAATCTGGGGTACTGTAGGACATGAGGAGATTCTAGGTTATATTACGTGAGAAAAAATATAAAATTATATCCTTGGCTTATTCCTCTAGTGAAAATTGTAAGATTACTTCTTTTTTACCCTAACAGTAGGTAAATATATTTTTATGGTCTTCAGAGAATTCGCGGCGAGAAGTGGTTTTATTTTGAAATTTTTTAACACAATTTTACTTTTATTGGTTTTCGAACAGAAACTAGAAAGAGAGAGGATTTGAAGAGATAGCCTGAATATCAGGGAATCTGGGCTACTGTAGGACATGAGGAGATTCTAGGTTGTATTACGTGAGAAAAAATATAAAATTATATCCTTGACTTATTCCTCTAGTGAAGGTTGTTATATTTTATCCGTCTTCTATTTTAACAGTTTTAAAAATGAATGTCTCGAAATTTGAATAAAATTTATTAACGAAATTTCGCGTGACTGGCCAGAAAGACATGCGAAGCAATTGTTGACGGTCTTCTTGGAAAAAGACTAAAGAAGTTCAAAAATAATCAATAAAATCTTTAATTTCAAAAATATAAAACAACAATTTTTTATTTATTAAATATTATTTTTAAAAACACAAAACAAAAAAATTTTTAAATTTTTAGAAACCTTCAAAATTCGACATTGAAAATGATTTCAGAATTACGGTATTATAAAAAATAAGATTTTTTTCGAAATGAATTTTTAAAAATATTTAAAAAAATTTAAAAACATTTAAAAAATTTAAAATATTTAAAAACATTTTTTTTGAAAAATTTTAAATTATTTAGAAAAATTTAAAAATATTTTTTGGAAAATTTTAAAACATTGATTTTAGACGATTTCGAAAGTTTCCAAAAATTCTGGAAGTCTCCAGAAGCTTCTAGAAGACTTTCGGAAATTTAAAAATTTTTCATTAAATTTTATTAATTATAATTTTCCTGAATTTTTGTTCGAAAAAAATTTTTTCATGTTCTTAGATTCTTCTTGGAATCTAGAAAAAATGAAATTCTCGGTTATTAGTTTGGTTCGATAGCCACTAATTGCTATTTTTTATTTTTTTTTTTAATTTAAATTTTTTAATTTTTATTTTTTTTAAATTTTAAAAAAATTTTTTATTTTTTTTAAATTTAAATTTTTTTTATTTTTTTAAAATTTAAATTAAAAAAAATTTTTTATTTTTTTAAAGAATTTAAAAATTACATTGCCTGAGGTAAAATAGCTTAATCAATCTGAATTCATATTTAAAAATTTAAAAAAAAACTAAATTCAAAAATATTAAAAAATGCCTTAGGGCATTTTCGGGACATGGCCAACGAAGAGAAATAATTTTTTTGTTTCTGTAGATAAAAGTGGAGCTAATGAAGAAATGCAAGACCAGCAATTTGCAGAATTGTCAAAGAGCATTCTAGATTTGAAAAAATAATTCAATTCCGACCAGTATCCACACAAAGTATCTCGAATCTAGAAATTACATGGAAGAAAAGAATAGTGACTGAAAAAAGGAAATAATTTATTATGGACACTATCTTAGTTTGAATTTACACAACTCAACAGACTTGGATAGTGTCTAATTTTGACTACTAATAATCACTATCCGATTTTAATTAAACCAATCTAAGAAAGTGACTGAAAAAAAAGGAAATAATTTATTATAGACACTATCCTAGTTTGAATTTACACAACTCAGCAGACTTGGATAATGTCTAATTTTGGCTACTAATAATCACTATCCGATTTTAATTAAACCAATCTAAGAAAATGACTGAAAAAATGCTCAAAAATGGACATTATCCAATTTTACTTCTTTTACATATTAAAGTTAGATAGTGACTAAAAAAATGATCAAAAATAAACACTATTTAATTTTTTTTAAATATAAAAGTAAAATTGGATAGTGACTGAAAAAACGATCAAAAATAGACACTATTTTTTTTAGTTCTCTTAATTTTTAAAATTGGATAGTGACTGTTTTTGACCATTACTTGTCTGCTTTAGTCACTATCAAATTTCGAAGAACTACTTCCTATTTTGGAACCGAAATAACACTCGTCTGTCATTCACCGTTCTTTCATGACATATTCCGTCGTCAAATACCTCCAATTACTGAATAAATAAAAATGAAATTACCATATATCGCCAGGGGCAAAGGGCCAATTACAGTTTTTTTGAAAATTAACTTTACAAAAAAAAAATTTAAAAAAAAAGTATTTTTTCGAATTTTTTGAATTTTATAAAACCAGATGAATAAATAAAAAAAATAAAAATTTTTTGTTGACTTTATTTAGTCGGAAAAAATCAAAGTTCGAACTAAACTGACCTTGTATTATTCTTATAAAAAACATTCTGCCTCAGGCAATTTACAGTTTATTGAAGAAAAATTGAACCGTGATCGCCAGATGTCTCGAAACGAACAGATTTCGATTTCTGAAAAATGAATAACTTTTTCAAGTTTAAAAAATTAGAATAATTCAAAAATTAAAAAATTAAATAAAAATATTTAAAAAATTTACATTTGGAAAATTTCAAGTGAAATTACAGTAATAAAAAATAATTAAAATAAAATTTTAAAAAAAGTTTGTTTTTAAAATTAAAAAATTAAATAAAAATATTTTAAAAATTTACATTTGGAAAATTTCAAGTGAAATTACAGTAATAAAAAATAATTTAAATTAAATTAAAAAATTAAATAAAAATAAAAACACTTTTAAAAAGTTTCAAATTTGAAAATTACAGTAATAAAAAAATAATTAAAATTAAATTTTTAAAAAAGTTTGTTTTTAAAATTAAAAAATTAGAATAATTAAAAAATTAAATAAAAATACTTTTAAAAAGTTTCAAATTTGAAAATTACAGTAATAAAAAATAATTAAAATTAAATTTTTAAAAAAGTTTGTTTTTAAAAAATTTTTCGAAAAATTTAAAAAATATTTCAAATAAAATTGTTTTAAAATTAAAACTTTTTAGGAAAGTTTATTTTTAGAAAGTGTTGATAATTATAAAAAGTTTTCTTAAAAAAAATTAATAAAAAAATATCCGACCAAGTCTGAGTGGTTCTGAACTTGCACAAACAAAACATGAATGAAATGCACTTATGGATAACTATAAACTTGGAAAAAAGTATGTTAAAACAAAAAATGGATAAAATATAATTTTTATCAAAATAATAAAGATACACTGTACATAAGACAAGTCAGTTTTAATTCCTAACAACAGAGAAATCCGATCATGTCCTACAGTAGCCCAGATTCCCTGATATTCAGGCTATCTCTTCAAGTTCTCTCTCTTTCTAGTTTCTGTCTGACAGTAATCTAATGATAGATAGGATTACAGTGGTTAAAAGTAGATCTTGAGATAGGAAAGTATAATAATGACCTTACTAGGAGAATAAGACAAGAATACAAGTTCTACAGTAATCTCAACAAATTCAATCATGTCCTACAGTACCCCAGATTCCCTGATATTCAGGCTATTTCTTCAAGTCCTCTCTCTTTCTAGTTTCTGTTCGAAAATCAACAAAAGTAAAATTGTGCTAAAAAATTGAAATTTGTCAAAAATTAATTTCCTGAGGGCAATGGAATTTTTAAAAAAAATTTGAAACAATTTTCGTTGAGTTTTCCCTTTGAGAAATGGCTCAATAAAGAACTCTTCAGTCAAATCAGAGCAGCTCAAGGATTAAATAAATAAATTATAAAATATATTAACAATTATATTTTAACTTTAAAAATTCTGAAATGAAATTACGGTAGTTGAAAATTATTTAAAAAATAAAATTTAAAAAAAAATTAATTTTATAAAAGATTTTTAAAATTAAAAAAAATTTTTACTTTGTAATTTTTGAATTTTTTGATTTTTAAAAATTCTTTTAAAATTTTTTGGTTTTTTTAAATTTTAAAATTTTTTGATTTTTTTTATTCTTTTTAAATTTTTTAGTTTTTTGAAAATTCTTTTCTGATTTTTTGGTTTTTTTTTATTTTTTGATTTTTTAAAATTTTTTGGTTTTTTTTAAAATTTTTTGATTTTTTAGTTTTTTAAAATTTTTAAAATTTTTTGATTTTTTAAAATTTTTTGATTTTTTTAAATTTTTTGATGATCAGAAATTAAAACACATTGTGGAAAGTTTTTTATAGACGATGTCTCCAATGTTGGATCCATCAATCAGTCGGAGAAAACAACTGACAAGGCCCTGGATTCGATTAAGATTTTTATTTTTCGAGAAAAATGTGGCTGTTATCTTTGATTTTATTTTTGTTTATTTCTTTGTTTTCGGCTAATCCGAATCCAGAAAATTCAGAATTAGCTAATTTACAAAAAAAAATTGACAGACATGATAAAGAATTAGAAATTATACTTCAAGTTTGTTTTTTTTTATTTTTATTAATTTTGGAAATTTTTATTTTAGCATTTGGGAAGTTTGCAGAGCAGGATCGGCGCCGCAGGAGGTGCCCCGGGGCCTCAGGGGCTGCCGGGACTTAGGGGGCCTAAAGGGGACCCTGGGGGTCCTGGGACGGGCACTGTGGGACAGCCCGGGACGAAAGGGGACATCGGCCGGCCCGGGCTCAAGGGGGACATGGGCATGGTCGGGCCCCCGGGGCTCAAGGGGGACATCGGCCCTCAAGTAAGTCTTCTACTGAATTTCGCAGAAAATCATTAATTTTCTAACAAAATTTATAAATTTAAAATTATTTTTTAAATAAAATGATTAAATTTCAGGGATTCCCAGGGGCTAAAGGAGAAAAAGGTCTGATGGGGGTCCCGGGACGGAAGGGGGACGTCGGGTCCCCCGGGAGACGGGGGGCTGACGGGTTCCCGGGGCCGTCGGGGGCCAGGGGGGACAAGGGCGAGATGGGTCTTCCTGGGGTCGACGGAAGGGACGGGGCCCCTGGAAGTCCCGGATCTCCTGGGACGGATGGAGAAAAAGGAAAACCAGGTTAATTGTGAAATTTTATAAACTTTAAATTTTGTTTTTTTAGGAATTCCGGGATTTGCCGGAAGGAAGGGCGATCCAGGGACCCATGGGATCCCCGGGAACCCTGGGCCCCCCGGCGACAGGGGCTTCCCGGGACCCCCGGGTCTGACAGGAGCCCCAGGCCCCCCAGGCCCGGCCGGCGTCACGGGACCCCCAGGACCCCAGGGCGAAAAAGGAATCCCCGGACTCCCCGGCCACAAAGGCGAATCCGGAAGAGACGGTCTTCCAGGACTTCCTGGATGGGTCGTCAACGACAAAGGTTACTGTATTCTTGCCCTTGGAAACTGTCCTCCCGGATTCTCCCAAATCCAGGCCTACCAACAGACCATCAACAACTACAGATTCGGGGATTACGAACTGGTCAAAGTCAACTCGGCCGGACTGCAAGAACGCAAATTCACAATGGAAATTCACGCTTGTTGTCGATAAAAATTATTTTTATAAAATTCAATTTTTAAATTACATTATTTTAAAAATTAAAAACAAACATCATTTCAAAGTACTTTCGACACGAATTTTCGAAATTTCACAAAAAATAAAAAATAATATTATTTTTAAAATTTTATAAAAAATTAAAATTATGTTATTTTTTTTTAATTTTATAAGAAATTAAAAATTATATTACTTTCGAAATTTCACAAAAAATAAAAAATTATATTATTTTTGAAATTTTGCGAAAAATAAAAAATTATATTTTTGAAGTATTATAAAAAATAAAAAATTATATTATTTTCGACATTTTATAAAAAATTAAAAATTATATTATTTTTTGAAACTAAAAATAAACATTAACGGGAAATTCTCTCGACACGAATTTTTCGAATTTCAGAAATCCTAGATTCCAGAAGACTTCTGAATATTCTACGAGGATATTGGAAGGCTTCAGAATCCCCCAATGAATTTTGAAGTTTCAGAATCTTTCATAAAATTATTCGAAAAATTCAGAATCTATCAAAAAATTTTTAAAATTTCAGAATTTTAAATTTTTCAAAAAAATTTTTAAATTTCAAATTTTCCAAAAACTTCAAAAAATTAAAATTTTTAAAATTATTCAAAAAATTAAAATTTTCTAAAAAAATATTTCGAATAATTTTTAAGTTAAAAAAAATCTAAAAAAATTCAGAATCATCTTTAAAATTCTCCAATATTTCATATTTTTTCAAAATTTCGAAAATTTTCATAAAACTTTACTGAAAATTTTTTATTAGGAAGTTTTTAAATTTTTTCTGAAAAAAATTTTTCTAATGAAATTTAAAATTTAAAATTCCCTACACTTGAAACACAAAAGAATTCAATAATCATATTTGTCTTGGCAGGAACGCTTCCCTCTACTGAGAACTGAAAATAGTGTCTGAATTTTCTTCATTATGATGTCAGAAAGTCAACAGAAATACCACTATCAAGAAGACTGGTGTTGAGACAGAAACTAGAAAGAGAGAAGTTAAGATAACCTGAATATCGGGGAGTGTGGGGTACTGTAGGACTTGAGGAGACTCGGGTTGTCTTGTGTGGGAGGTATGTGAGGGTTGTGGTCTGTCTTATGTCCCGGTAAGGTCATTATTATACTTTCCTATCTCAAGATCTACTTTTAACCACTGTAATCCTATCTATTATTAGATTACTGTCAGACAGAAACTAGAAAGAGAGAGGAGTTAAGATAGTCTGAATATCAGGGAATCTGGGCTACTGTAGGACTTGAGGAGACTCGGGTTGTCTTGTGTGGGAGGTATGTGAGGGTTGTGATCTGTCTTATGTCCCGGTGAGGTCATTATTATACTTTCCTATCTCAACATCTGCTTTGTAACCACTGTAATCCCATCTATCATTAGATTACTGTCAGACAGAAACTAGAAAGAGAGAACTTGAAGAGATAGCCTGAATATCAGGGAATCTGGGCTACTGTAGGACATGAGGAGATTCTAGGTTATATTACGTAAGAAAAAATATAAAATTGTATCCTTGGCTTACTGTGCTGGTGAAAATTGTTAGCTTACTTTTGTTTTCTATTTTAATAGTTAGAAATTGATAATTTTAAAAATAATCTCGACATGAATTTTCGGGATCTGTACAGAACTTTAGACTAGGAGGTTAAAGATACTGATTCTAATAAATTTCTGAATTCTGGGGAATTCTTAATTTTCCAAGGCTTCTAGAAAACTCCAGGGAATTCTAGGTTTCAGAACCGTCGTCTGAAGTTCAGAAAAATCTAGTTAAACCTTCAAGAGTTACCCCCAACATCCCGAAGAAATCCCCAACCTTACTGACTTAAAATTACGGTAATTATTTAACAAATAACTACTTTAATATTCTCACTAAAAAATTATATTTTTTTCATTAAAAATCATTCTGAAATTTTCTATTTAAAAAATATTCCAATCTTATTAATTAGAAATTACAGTAATTATCTAACAAATAACAGTTTTAATATTTTTATCGAAGAAATATTTAAAATTTTTTTCACTGAAAATCATTCTGAAATTTTCTATTCAAAAAATGCTCCAATCTTATTAATTAGAAATTACGGTAATTATTTAATAAATAACTATTTTAATATTTTTATCGAAGAAATATTTAAAAATTTTTTATTAAAAATCATTCTGAAATTTTTTAGTCAAAAAATACTCCAATCTTATTAATTAGAAATTACAGTAATTATTTAATAAATAACAGTTTTAATATTTTTATCGAAGAACCAGTTCGAAGCTCTCTAATCTCTGCTCTAAAAACACTTCCGATCCTATTTTTCTTCCAAAATCCATTTCGAAATTGAGTAAAATCCGACTCTAATCTCGAGGGAGAAAAAAAACAATATCAACAACCTTGAAATTTAATTTTAAAAACTACAATTTTAAAACATTTTTTAATTTAATACCAAAAGTGAATTTTTCAAATAACATAATCGATTACGAAATAATTTCAAAGAAAATTGAAATTATTTTTTAAATTACTGTAACTTCAAAAATCCTAAAATTTATTTCTAAAATTTCATTAAAAAATTAAATTTTTCAAATAACATAATCGATTACGAAATAATTTCGAAAAAAATTAAAATTTTTCTTTAGATTACTGTAACTTCAAAAATCCTAAAATTTATTTCTAAAATTTCATTAAAAAATTTAATTTTTCAATAATATAATCGATTACGAAATAATTTCGCATAAAATTAAAATTATTTTTTAGATTACTGTAACTTCAAAAATACTCAAATTTATTTTTAAAATTTCATTAAAAAATTAAATTTTTCAAATGATTACGAAATTTCGCATAAAATTACAAAATAACCTTTAAAAAACTAAAATCACAATATAGATTACAGTAATTTTGGGACTTTTTTCAAAAAAAATTTCTTATTTAAAAATATTTAAATTTAAAAAAAAAATATAATAGTAAATTTCAAACCGAAAGTAACAACTAGCACCAACTGGAGTCCTGGATTTCCTATTCTGGATAAA
This sequence comes from Halicephalobus mephisto, assembly GCA_009193035.1. NCBI lineage: Eukaryota > Metazoa > Nematoda > Chromadorea > Rhabditida > Panagrolaimidae > Halicephalobus > Halicephalobus mephisto. The sequence continues at coordinate 167,362 of SWDT01000025.1, read as the reverse complement.
ACAAACAAGGTCCATTTTTTACTATTGAGTAATTTCCGGAAAGATTCACATTTCTTCCAAGTCTTCATTCTTTTTATTTTTAAAATAATCGATAAATTACATACCACTTTTAAATCACACGTAATTTTTTACACAAAATTAAATTCCAGTTCTTGAATTTCTGCCTTCTGTATCTGAATGACTTACAGATTGGACATTCGTAAAACTCAAAATAGTGTTAGAACCAGATTCTCCTGTCCAAGATCCATCAGGTCGTCTTATCGGCAATACGGTAGCAGCCGGACGAGGGGGGTCCTGAAGAACCATCGGGGTCACTGGTTGGATCGGAACTGCCGTCGGCGGTTTAGACAAATTCAAAGGTTTAGGAGGACCAAAAAGATTATCCAACAACTCCTAAAATTATTAAAATTAAAAACAATTTTTAATAAAATTATCTCAAATTTCAAAATTCAAAAACTCCCAAAATCACTAAATTCAGTTATTATTTAAATTTTTTCTAAATTATAAAAAATCCAAAAATCTACATAAAATTCTAAAAAGTAATTGATAATTCCGGAAGATTTGTCTTTTACAAATTATATTCTAATACAAAAAAACTAAAAATAATAATTATTTTATAACCACTTTATTACAAAATTTCTAGAATTTAGAAAACCATTAAATGTACATTATTCCAAAAATAACAAAACTTTGGATAATTATAGATTTTTTTAAAATTCTATTCTAATACAAAAAAACTAAAAATAATTATTATTTCGAAATTATTTTATTACAAAATTTCTAGAATTTAGAAAACCATTAAATGTACATTATTCCAAAAATAATAAAACTATGGATAATTATAGATTTTTTTAAAATTCTATTCTAATGCAAAAAACTAAAAATAATTATTATTTCGAAATTATTTTATTACAAAATTTCTAGAATTTAGAAAACCATTAAATGTACATTATTCCAAAAATAATAAAACTATGGATAATTTTATAAATTTTTCTACAACCCTATTCTAATGCAAAAAATTACAAATTATAATTATTTCGAAATTATTTTATTACAAATTTCCATAACTTTCTAAAAAATCCAAAAATCTTCAAATTTAAACAACATTCTAGAATTTCCCATTATATTTTTAAAATTCTCAAAAAAATTTTAATAAATTTCTAAAATTCTAAAAATCTTTTCAAAATTAAAATATTTAAATTAAAAAACAAACCTGAGTTAAATCCTTCGATTTTTCTTCTTTTTTATATTCATTATTTCCTTCATTATTTTCAGAAAAATAAGTAACCGTCTGAGGAGGAGCCGGTTGAATAGGTTGAAACGGGCTCGGATTCTGCTGTCGATTCTGAGGAGCAAATGGACTTACATAACCAGATTGCGATGTCGATGTTGATTTCTGACATTGTGGAGGAAGATTCTTATGCCAAGGTGAATCTTTTAAAACCGGTCCTGTTGGAGTTTTCTTCGAAGCATATCCAGCATAAGGAGAAGGAGTAATCGAGTACTTCTGATTAGGTTGAGACTGTGATGGAGTAGGGGTACCATTATTCATCGATTTAGTCATTTCAGGATTACTAGACATGACGTTAGAATTTAATGGAATTTGCGAAACTTGTTGATTTGGAAAGAATCCAGAAGACATAGAATTCTGTTGTTGAATAGGAGTATTCGTCATTGAAGGCCTTGTTGAATTCGGTTGAGAGAAATTAGGATTCACCTGAGGCCTCTGTTGAGTTGGTTGATTCATCATCGGTACCGTATTCTGAGAACCTTGTGGCTGATTTGAAGGGAATCCAGAAGGCATAGAATTCTGCTGTTGATTTGAAGCATTCGTCGTCATAGACTTCACCGAAGTTGCTTGAGAGAAATTAGGATTCATCTGAGGCCTCTGTTGAGTTGGCTGATTCATCATCGACACTGTATTCTGAGGAATTGATTGCTCCTGAGAACTAAATGGAATCTGCGAACCTTGTGGCTGATTCTGAGGAAAACCAGAACCCATTCCATTCTGTAACTGATTCGAAGCATTCGTCGTTGAAGGCCTCATTGAATTTGATTGAGAGAAATTAGGATTCACTTGAGGTCTCTGTTGAGTTGGTTGATTCATCATCGGTACCGTATTCTGAGGAATTGATTGTTCCTGAGAACTAAACGGAATCTGCGAACCTTGTGGCTGATTTGAAGGAAATCCAGAAGGCATAGAATTCTGTTGTTGATTTGAAGCATTTGTCGTCATAGGTTTTACAGAAAACTGTTGTTGATTCATAGTATTTTGAGATTTTGAAATTTCTTGATAATTTTGAGAATTTCCAAATACTGTAGAACCAATATTCACATTCCCTGGTCCAAAATTATTTCCCATAGACGATGACGTCATTGAATAAGAATTAACATTATTTTTCGAAAATCCCAAAATATTTCCATTTTGATTTACAGTATTAATTTCTTGAGATTTTGAAAATTGTTGATTCAAAAATCCTTGATTATTCAAATTAGATAAATTATCAAGATGCTGATTTAATACCGTATTCCCTGATCCAAAAATCGAAAAAATATTTGAATCATCTTGTTTAATTTGCATATGAGTCGAAATCTGTCCTTGAGATTGAAATCCATTTAAGCCATTTGTGGAATATCCCGTCGATGGATTGCCTTCTGAACCAGATCCTTGATTCTGAATTTGTGAAGAATTTATTTGAGAAAATCCAATTTGATTCAAAAAATTTGAATTTTTAGAATGATCCATTGATGTCGAAGAAGATTCTGAAGTTGACAATTGACTAGCATTCTGGGGCATCTGGACGAAACTGGGATTCACTTGAGGTGACTGATTCAACAATGGCGATGGATTCTTAGGAAGAGGTTGTTCTTTAGATGATATGGCAGACTCAGCTCCAGAAGTGGGAAACTGGCCAAAGCTCTGTGGAATCTGCGGGAAATTAGGATTCATCTGAGGTCTCTGTTGAGTTGGTTGATTCATCATCGGTACCGTATTCTGAGGAATTAGTTGCTCCTGAGAACTAAACGGAATCTGAGAACCTTGTGGCTGATTTGAAGGGAATCCAGAAGGCATAGAATTCTGTTGTTGAATAGGAGTATTCGTCATCGAAGACCTTGCTGAATTCGGTTGAGAGAAATTAGGATTCATCTGAAGTCTCTGTTGAGTTGGTTGATTCATCATCGACACTGTATTCTGAGGAATTGATTGCTCCTGAGAACTAAACGGAATCTGAGAACCTTGTGGCTGATTCTGAGGAAAACCAGAACCCATTCCATTCTGTAACTGATTCGAAGCATTCGTTGCTGAAGGCCTCATTGAATTTGGTTGAGAGAAATTAGGATTCACCTGAGGCCTCTGTTGAGTTGGCTGATTCATCATCGGTACCGTATTCTGAGGAATTGGTTGCTCCTGAGAACTAAAGGGAACATTATGAGGCAACGGAACAGAACTAACACCTCCAAGACCAAAACCAGGTGCATTCGGTCCCATACTTGTTGGCATCGAATTACCCATATTAGAAAACGATGGATTCTGCACAGAAGATCCTCCACCTTTTTTGTTTCTGTAATATTCCATATAATCCGCCAATCTAGGTCTTCCGGGTCTTTCTCTCGAGAACCCCGTCAAATCCATAGGTTTTTCAATATTTAATTTTTCCTTCAATTGTTGAGCTCTTTCTGCCGCAATTCGTACTTGTTCTTCATGTTTTTCTTTTTCTCCTTTGACTAAAAACGATAATTAATAAAACTAACATTATCGAAAAATTATCTAAACACAAATTTTCAGAACTTCCAGATATTAGTTGTAAAATTTTGTAAAAACTAAGAAAAAAATTTTAATTCTTATTTAATTCTAAATTTTAAACAATTTCATTAATTTTTTTAAATTTCAGAAATTTTTTTATTTTAGAAAATCCCAAATTTCAGAAATTTTTTTATTTTTGAAAATTTTAATTCTTATTCAATTCTAAATTTTTATAAAATTTTAGAAAACTTTAGAAAATTTAAATCATAAAAATTTTAGATATAATTTTGATTTTTGTAAGTTTTAAAATTTTTTCCGAAATTTATAAATTTTTAAATTTTTTTTGAAATTTATAAATTTTAAATTTAAATTTTTTTTGAAATTTTAAATTTTTTTTTGAAATTTATAAATTTTAAATTTTTAAATTTTTTTTGAAATTTATAAATTTTAAATTTAAATTAAAAAAAACTCACAAGTGCCTTCCATTCCTGTGATTGCAATGTCCAATTTTCTAACTAATGCAAATAATTGATTAAAAAACGTATTTGCTGCTTCAGTTTTTTCTCTAACTCCAGTAAAAACTTGATGAGCTGTAACTAATTCCACTGATTTTTGAATTCTTTTTTCATTATTATCCACAATTTCTTTTCTACATTCAGCAAAATTCGCATTTGCTTCTGTTAGGGCTTTTAAAATATTATCTTGAGCATTAAGGTTCATTTCTAACAATTTTGTTGATTTTTCATGTTTTCTTAATTCATTATTAAACAATATATTCATATTAAAATCTTTTTCTGCTAAAATTTTAGAAGTAATATCGTCATTTTCCAAATCCATATTTAATGCTTCAAATAATGCCATTCTTTGTCGTTTCATTTCATCCACTTTATCCACCATTTTCCTCAATCCAATACCTTCCGGAGTTCCTGCAGCATTTACTGTTTTATTACATATTTTTTTTGCCAATTCCATTAATGGTAATCCTAGAAGTTTTAATTGTTCACTTTGACTTGCTAGGGCCTTCTGAAGTTCTGCATTATTGATTCTTGCTTGTGAATGATGATCTAACAATTCTGTTACTTTTTTAACAATTGTTTGAAATCCTTCATCTTCTTCAAGTTGTGGACATTTGATATTTTCTAATCTTAATTTTAAATTATTTAATTTAAATTCTGCTTCTGTCGATTTCGAAGCCAAATTTGTTAATTTTTCAAGTAATTCTGAAAACGCATGTGGTTGAGCAGTGTACGATGCCGAAGCTTGAAGTAATTCCTCAGGCAATCTCATGTCATCTGTCGTTTGATCCAGATTAATTTGATTCAATTGAAGAGCTAACAAATGTTGTTCTAATTCATTGTCTTTTTTTTCTATTTTTTCAATCATTTTTCTTTTTAATTTTGCTTTTTCTTCACTATACATCGAAACTCCTTTCAGAACATTTGCTGGAAGTAAAGCTGCAAAAAGATCATCTCCACTCACGGATCTATCACATGGATCAAATCCGATCGGCTTGACCATAGACACAGCTTCAACTTGGGACAAATCCGCGGCTTTTGGAATTTTTTCATGATAAATAAAATCATTTTCTTTTCTCGCATTTCCTTCTTTTTGATTAATTACTTCAAAAGCAAATTGGATTGCTTGTTTTAAACTTTCTCGTTTATCTTTTTCAACCAATTTTTGTCCTTCTTTAATATGATCCAATGCAGCCGCATAATGAGCCAGTCTTTCTCCGTATTTTTTGTCTTCGTCGCTTTGTTGTCCAAGATACATCCTACTTATAGCAGCATAGAGATTTCCTTTAGCTCCACAGAGGGTTTTCCAAGCCTTGACTTTGCTATTGGAGACGTATTCTGATATGGAAGCATGATCCACAAGAACTTTCAATTCGAAATAAGCTTCTGAAGCAAATGCAGCCAATTTAGCAACAACAGTATTTTTTCTGTGATCGATTAAACTTTTTTCGATCAAACATTCTTGAGCTTGAGCCTGAGAAAAAAAATATAATTATTTAATTTTTAAAATAAAAAAACCATGAACGGCGGAAATATAAGAGGATAAAATATAAAAGCAGATAAATTATAAGATCGAAAATATAAGATGGGGATAGTAAGTTCTTGTTGCTTTTTTAGGCTGGATTTAGGCTTGGGCAAATCCAGATATGGATACAGAAATGTCTTTAAAGAGTAAAGAAAGCATATTTTCAATCTTATATTTTATCCATTCTTATATTTTGTCCTCTTATATTTCATCCTAATGCCTAAAAAACTTACCAACATTATTTTTATAAAAAAAGTCAAAAAATCAGGTTCAAATTCTGCTGATCCAAATTTCGAAGCTCCAAGTTCATCTCGAAGTTGCTGAAGTGGCCAAGCAGCACATTGAAAATGCATAAAAGCATTTTTAATTGAATCCATATCTGATCTTGTTTCATTAACAGCAATCGTAGCATGAGCAGCAGAAATATTAAACATAACACAGCAAAGTTCAAAATTTACATCTTCATAAAACATTGAATTTGGCATATCTGATCTATCGCTCCATCCAAAAGGAATTGCCACCGGTTCTCCCGGTTCCATCGGAAATCGACTTTTCATCATCGACATCTGAGCATAATATCTTTTCATCACACAGAGGGATTCAATATCAGCTTGGCAACGGCATATCGTCTGGAAAGCATCATTATTGTATTTTAAATATTCAAAAAACAGAAAACTTTCAGAAAAAAAATCGGAAAATTTAAAAAAGTAGAAGACTTTTAGAAAATTTTCATTAAAAATGTTTTAAAATGCAGAAAGTTCTTAAAATACATGAAAAATTACAGAAAAAATGTAGAAAAACGTCGAAAATATATGAAAAAGTACTTTTAAAGTATGTAAATATAAAAGAAATACATGTAAAAAGTGCAGAGGGACATTTTAACGATCTGGAAAGTATATGAAGAACTACGAAAAATATATGAAAAAAGTAAAAAAATCGAAAATATAATTAAAATTTAAAAACACAAAAAACTCACGTATCTCATTGTTTGGAGTTCACTGAATGCTTCGTTGAACTTTGTTGGATCATCGTTGTAATGTGTAAGAATATACTGAAAAAAATTCATATATGAAAAATAAGCAAAAATTAAAAACAAACCTCCCGAAGCTTGGGCACCAGTTCCGGCGGCATCGGCACGTCTGGCACCTTCATTTCTGGGGATATCATGGGTACTCTGGGGATACCTTCCATCTTGGTTCAATTCTGTCTAGAAATAAATCGATTTAACAAAGAAAAAATTAAAACAAGTTTTTTCACGAATGATTCATCGCTCCGAAAATCCCCCCACGTGGAATTCAATCAATTATGAAATTTAAGTATTTTACATAATTTTGTTTAAATATTTAATTATTTAAGAATTAGTGGATAATATAATCGATATATGGAGAGCAGTTTTTAAGAAAGAAAATAAAGCCAAAAAACATGGAAAATTTCAGTCAGCTGAACGTTCGTGTCCAATTCCGCACGTTGCGGGCACGGTTATCGACCGGTCAAGGAAAAAAGATGTTCTTAGGAATCGAGTTCTGACGGAACTTTCCAGATTCGCAGGTATTCAGAAGTTTCGACATACTGCTGGATGCGACGAAGACGGACTTCCCACTGATCGCTAGGGTCAATTTTGGTCTTTCCGGGACGAGCAGCACTTGGACTGGCTTTCGACACGTTGCTGACAACGTATGTTCTTGGAAATTGTGTACCATAGATCCAAAGTGATATATTTTTCCTTTTTTCTTTGGCCCAAATCCGTCAATATTTAACTCAATCTAGAGGTATTTGTTAGTTACAAAAACTGAAAGAAAATCCGAAATTTCAAATTTTCATTTAATTCAATTCCGGTGGGCGCAAAATACCACGAATCGAACTGCAGTTTTGACTTCCGGCCAGCCCAAACCCAAGGTCGTAAAGCTACCCCACCTCCTCAGGAGATCTTGTGACGAAATAGGGACACATTCAATGTGGAATATAGGGCAAATCCGAGTGCTGCTGTCTCCAACGGACCCATAAAAACCATAGTTTGACCCCTAAGGTCAAGGTAAGTGCCAAGTCCGTCTTTGCCACACCCAGCAGTTTGCCAGAACTTCCGGATACCTGCAGATTTCGAAAGTTCCACAAAAAACTCAATTACTCTGCCCCTTTTATTTTTTTTATTTAATTCAATACTTTTGTTTTTAATTTTCATCAACCAAATCAAAGTTCCCAATACCTTTTGACGTCATAATTTAATCATTCTATTTTAAGTTAGTCATTGCATAAATTCTGGTTAAGTAAACAATATCAAATCAAGGCACAAAAAATCTTAAAAAAGCTGCTAACTCGGATACTGGGCAACATTGTGACAAATAGGAATATACCGTAACTAGGAAAATAATTTGGCAAGCAAATCAAACACCAAAAACAGGATTATCTACAGAATTGACTTGTTCATTCTGATTCAAAGAAGATTGAATATTTTCACTTTGATTTTCATCATTCATCGTAGGACTTCTTCCAGCAACAACGATCTCCATTCCTGGATTCTGACTTTTACCTCTTTCGGCAATTCTAACTTCCAGGGCATGATTTTCTTTCAAACTAAGGTATTCTCTACATCTAACAATCGTCAAAAGCATAAAAGTCTGAACCGTTATCGTAATAGAAACCACCATAAACATCCCAAAGAAAGGAGGATGAGTTGGTTCCTTCGTTTCTGCCATTTTAATACTAAAAATTTTCCATAAATAAAAAACAAAAAAATATATACTTACATTAACAAAATCAATCCAACTCCTTCTCCTGTCAAAACCACAGAATAAACCACGATGAACGGAAGCAAATAATACGCCGTTTGTTTCTTGATTCCATAAATCACATAATAATGAATAAGTACGCCAAGGGCAAGATATGTGAATAAGCCAAACAAAGCAGAAATATCGACTCCTTTTCGATAATGATACCAATTAAATTCAAAAAACGCTGAAAATAAAAATTTACATAAATCAAAAAATTCCAAAAACTTACTGCTAATGAAAAATATAATAACCATGGAAATTCCAAAAACGGATAAACTCTGAAATAACATTGTAAAAATTAAAAATACACCTTTTTTTAAAAATCATTTTCATATAAATTTTTGGCATTTAAGTAAAAAAATAAACAAGTAAAAATCAGCAATGAATTACCAGATTTATCGTTTTTTTTATTTTTATAAACTTATTCGACCTAAGCGCGGGAATTTAAAAATTTTAATCATATTTTTATAAAAATCAAAAATATTTTTCCAAATTTTTAAAAGTTAAAAATTGTTATTAAAAGCCATGAGCCATTTTCAATAGTAAATTGTTAGATTTATCGTTTTTTTTTCTATTTTTATAAACTTATTCGACCTAAGCGCGGGAATTTAAAAATTTTAATCATATTTTTATAAAAATCAAAAATATTTCTCTAAATTTTTAAAAGTTTAAAATTATTCTAAAAATAAACAAGTAAAAATCAGCAACGAATTGCCAGATTTATCATTTTTTCTATTTTTATAAACTTATTCGATCTAAGCGCGGGAATTTAAAAATAAAAAACTTTTTTAATCATAAAATTTGCAATTACAAAAAAATATCTAAAACTTACTGCTGAAGCTTTTTCAATATGCCAAAAACCAAATAATTTGAATTGAGGAGCATCTTCGTCAAACGGAGCAACGACGATTTGGGTCGGCGGAGGTCGTTCTTCTTGTTCTTCGCCTGGTCTTCCGAATCTAGCATATGAAACAGAAGATTGATCTTGTTTTCTTTGGAAATACCCTCGAATCCATTCCATCTACAAAAAAAATTAAAAAATAAAATTATTTTAAAAAATAAATTTTTGTGAAAAAAACACTTTTTTCAAATTCAAAAAAAATCAAATTTGTTTAACCACATCGACTCAAAACTACCATAAAACTAGAAAAAAACGAAATCAATAAAAAACTATACATGAAGGGATAATCCAATTAACGCTTAGGCTAGTCCATAACCGACGAGATTTCCAGCGATAAATCCCGAAAAAAGATAACCATTTTTGACAATAAAATCGTCCATTTCATCAGCTTTTGGAAATCCACCACGTTTCAATCCAAGTTCTCTTTCAAATCTGTTTTTGACGGAGTGGAGATCGGCTTCAAGTTGGTTAGTGTGGAATCTGATGTATCCTCGGTAATTGAAGAACTGAAAAATTCAAAATTACTATACGGAAAAATTAATATACAAAGGAAATGGAAATTTCATCTACGAAAAATGTAGGAAATCCTTAACAGAAAACTGTAAAGTACATATATGAGAAATGTAACAATATTGATATATGAAAAAAACTGGAAATTGACGTATAAGAAGATTACAGTTTAATGTATAACAAAAGTAGGAAATCCATATATCAAAAATGATGGAATTCGTATATGAAACATGTAATATTGATATATGAAAAACAAAAAATTCATATATCAAAAATAATAAAATTTATATATGAAAAACAAAAAATCCATATATCGAAAATGATAAAACTGATATGAGACATGTAGTAATGTTAATATAAGAGGAAATTAACAATATATGGAAAGTAGAAAATTGATATATGAAAAACAAATTTACCTGGATAATGATCATGGAACATCCGAGAACGAGAGCGAAAAGTTTACTTCCTTTTGTGAAGAAATATCCGGTAATGCTGAAATCAATTTTTATCTTGAAAAATAAAATAAAAAAACTCACAATCCACCAGAAGCCCCGACTCCAATCTGAATCGGAATCGGTTGCTGACGAATATTTCGTAAATAACGGAAAAACGCGTCTGTCCACGCCATTATCTTCGTTGTGGTGGATTGCTGACGATAACGGGGGCTTGGAGGATTGTTCAAATCCACCATAACCGATTTCAGGAAGAAAATCAATCAATTTCTGTTCACGAACGCGTTTGACGCTCAAAACCAAGTGCGAGTGGTGAACACTGCTCTTGCGAGGAAAACCGGGTCCTTCTCTTGCATTTGGGGAAAATTCGTGAATACTGTTCTCGCGAGAAAAATTGAGTCTCTTCCTGGGGGCGAGTTGTGACTACTATTTCTGTTAAGGAAAACCGGGTCGTTTGTTCAGATGCGAGTAATACAAATTAGTTATTTAAGGAAAATCCGGTTGTCTTTCCTCCGAGGTCAGTGCGGGTAACACAAATTATTCACTTGAGGAAAACCGGGTCGCTTTTTTAGGTGCGAGTGATACAAAATAGTTTTTTATGGTAAATTTGGTTTCTCTTTTTCCAAATCGATGCGAATGATGCAAATCAGTTATTTGAGGAAAATTTGATTCTTTTTTCTTCAAAATCGGTGCGAGTGGTGCAAATCAGTTATTTAAGGAAAATTTGGTTTTTTTTCTTCAAAATCGGTGCGAGTGGTGCAAATCAGTTATTTGAGGAAAATTTGATTCTTTTCTCTTCAAAATCGGTGCGAGTGGTGCAAATCAGTTATTTGAGGAAAATTTGATTCTTTTCTCTTCAAAATCGGTGCGAGTGGTTCAAATCAGTTATTTGAGGAAAATTTGGTTCTTTTCTTATACCAATGTTCATTCCCTAAAAAATCAATCCTAAATTTCTTCCATTTCAAGGTTTAGTTTTATTGGTGATCAACTTGGACAATTTCTGAAGATCCGGATTGACACAACCCGAGTTACCGTATCCACTGACATCCTTGCCCAAGTAAACCAAATGATCGCTGATTCTGTAGTGGATGTAATATCCGTTGCTGCAATCCTGATCCTCGTTCGTTGGTTTTCCTGTGCAGATACGGTAGATGGACGTGGAGTTGTCCATTTCTTCCGGATACCAAATCTAGAAAAATTCAAAATTTATTTTTCAATAAAAATCCAATTTTTTTACAAAATCTACTTTTTATAAAATTAAAAAAAACCTAATAAAATCTACTTTTTTATAATATTTTAAAAAAAGTTTGATAAAATTCATTTTATTCTATAAAAATAAATTTTACTTTTTTGTAAAATTTTTTATAAAATTTATTTTTTTATGGAATTTTTTATTTTTTTTATGAAATTTTTAATTTTTTTTAATGAAATTTTTAATTTTTTTAATGAAATTTTTTATTTTTTTAATGAAATTTTTAATTTTATTTTTTTTACAAAAATTACCTCAGTTCCGTGATGGAAGGGTCCGTGATTGTAGAAATAGGAACATTGATGAGTAAAAATAGTTTCGTAGCAGTACGGTAGATGAGCCACGATATCGTAACGGTGGATTAATCTCCAGGAATTCGGGACTATCTGATCGTGGGATTTGGCGTAGTCCATGTTTCCGACTCTGGGCTGTCCGAAAGTGATTAAAAACAGTTCATTTGGCTTTACGATATCCTGATTTTTGAAGGCAAAAAGAGAACTTCCTAATGATGCCAAAGCTCCACCTAAAATTTAAAATTTAAAAAAAACCAAAAAATTATTAAAAAATTCAAAAACTTTTAAATTTTGAAAATTTAAATTCCCGCGTAAAATGAATAAACTTTGCAGAAATGGCAAATCTGGCAGGTTATGATGGAAACTGACTTGGACTACCGTAATTTTTGAATTTTTCCAAACATTCGTGTCAGGACCATTTTGTAAAATAAAATTGATTGCTAAATAATCATAAAAAATTTAAATTTTAAACTACTGTTATTTTTGAAATTTTCCAAACATTCGTGTCAGGACCATTTTGTAAAAAATTCATTTATGAATTTCATAACAAAATTGATTCCGAAATAATCATAAAAAAATTTTAATTTTAAATTACTGTAATTTTTGAAATTTTCCAAACATTCGTGTCAGGACCATTTTGTAAAATAAAATTGATTGCGAAATAATAAAAAAATTTTAATTTTAAATTACCGTAATTTTTGAAATTTTCCAAACATTCGTGTCAGGACCATTTTGTAAAATATTCATTTATAAATTTCGTAATATTTTGTAGTTTATGAAATCGTATAAGATTACGAAATAACTATCATAAAAAATTTCAATTTCAGACTACTGTAATTTCTAAAAATTCGTGTCGAAACAATTTCGTAAAAAATTAATTATTTTTTATTTAAAAAACTGACCTAAAGAATGTCCCGTGAATAACACTTTACATTTTGTGCAATTTAATTTTAATTCTCTTAATGTAGATCCAAATCCCGTGGTCCAAATAGCTTCCAAAGCTTTGTAAAAATATCTTTGAACTGCTCCTCCAGCCGGAAATTCTTTTTTCGGAGCCGACATTGTCTCCACAAGTTCCGTAATCAGCTGTAGTTTCGTTCTGGTGCCTCTTACGGCCATCACTATCCATTCATCCGAAGCCGCCAAATAAGCCCAACACTGCAAATTTTAGAAATTACCGTAACCAAAAACAAAACTTACAGTAATTTTAGAAATTACCGTAACTAAAACTAAAACTTACAGTAATTTTAGAAATTACCGTAACTAAAACTAAAACTTACAGTAATTTTAGAAATTACCGTAACTATGAAAATTTACAGTAATCCGAAAAGCATTACCGTAATCAAAAACTAAAACTTACAATAATTTCTTAAATTACCGTAACTAAAAACAAAACTTACAGTAATCCAAAAAAGCATTACCGTAACTAAAAAAACTTACAGTAATTAAAAAAATTACCGTAACTAAGAAAATTTATAGTAATCCAAAAAGTAGTACTGTAACTAAAATTAAAACTTACAATAATTTAAGAAGTTACCGTAACTAAAACTTACAGTAATCCAAAAAGCATTACTGTAACTAAAATTTAAAAATATAGTAATTAAAAAATTACTGTGATTTAGTATAGAAATTCCTATAACTAAAAATTACCTTAATTGAAAATAAAAAAATTACTAATTTAATATAAAAATTATAATTTCTTAAGAAATTACCTCATCATGAACATAATCACAACTTATTTGAATTCGTTTAACCAATTTTGCTTTATTTTTAATAAGACATGGACCAGGATCAGGAGCATAAGCAGCAGAAGCAAAATCTAGAGCAAATTCAGCAAGATTTCTATCGTAATCCTGAGTCCAGTTAACAATAGGACTTGGATTCGTCCACAATTTCATCGAATATGATCCCTTAATTTGGATCAAAAACAAGATAAACCAAATTTTTCCAATCATTTCCTGACTAAGAACCCAAATAACACCTGACGACAGGCTCTTGGCCTCATTTCTTCCGACTAATCAATAAATTTTATGAACAAGATTGGTATATTCAAATACTCAAATAACCAATAATCAATTATTACGGATACGCTTCATCCACGATTCCAGCAGCAATTGTTTGACCTCCAGATCTCAAAGTTATTCTTCCCAGTGCTTTACATTTAGCATATGCTTCAAGATTAACTGGATAATCTGTCGTAATTTGAACTAATGCACTGGAATTCTTCATCAAATGCCTGAAAAATTAAAAACATTAAAATTAAAAAAAATAAATTTCTAAAACATCTTTAAAAAAAATAAATTTTTAAAACATCTTTAAAAAATTAAAAAAAAATAAATTTTTAAAACATTTTTAAAAAATAAATTTCTAAAACATTTTAAAAAAATAAATTTCTAAAACATCTTTAAAAAATTAAAAATTAAAAAAATAAATTTCTAAAACATTTTTAAAAAATCCGAAAATTAAAAAAAAATAATTTCTAAAACATCTTTAAAAAATTAAAAATTAAAAAAAAATCAACTTTAAAATTCAAAAATTACCTCGGTTTTTGCTTCAGTACTTCCCCATTTGCCTTATTCAACGTACATTTCAATTGAGATATCGTACACGGAGCACACATTGAATGAGCAAATAATTCCACTTTAGTCCCTCTTATAATCGGCATTAATATATCAAACACCACTAATCTCACATCATACTTCCTACAAGGCACAAGACAATCCGGACCACCTCTACATATTACAAATCCAGGTCCAATTGAATCGTTTTCAAAACTTCCAGAAAGTGAAATTAAAATTTGATCACCTGCAAAACAAATTTCACTTGAATTACTTGCATTCGGTGGTCCTGTAGCACTACTATCATCAATACAAACGGATTTAACTGTTGCCGGATCTGCTCTCGGCATCAAAAATACTTTGTCACCTGCTTCAACATGACCCGCTTCAATCTTACAACTCAAGGATATTAAATTCGCAGTTTGTTTCAGTACATCATTAACAACTATCCTCAGTGGCAAATTCTCGGGTCTTTCTGGAGTTGATAATTTCTCCAATGCTTCGACCAGACTCGGACCATTGTAATAACTTTTCAAAGGATGTCCATCTTTAACCGGCTTTGCTAGATTATCTCCCGTCAGTCCAGAAACAGGAACAAAGGTGACTTTCGAAAACCCGGCTTGCTTTTGCAGAAAAGTCCGTAATATCGCTTCAATTTCTTCAAACCTGTTCTTAGACCAGTCAACTGTATCAAGTTTGTTAACAGCCACGATCAACTGAGTAACTCCCAGTGATCTTAACAATAAGGCATGTTCTCTCGTTTGTCCTCCGTGATCGAATCCTGTCTCGAATTCCCCTCTCGTCGCATTCACAACCAACAAAGCAGCATCTGATTGAGAGGCTCCAGTGATCATATTCGGAATAAAGTCCTTGTGCCCCGGAGCATCGAGGATATTTATCCGTCTGTTGTCAGTTTCGAAATACGCTCGGGCGATATCCATCGTCACTCCTCGACTTCTTTCCTCTTCCGTCATGTCCAGAATCCAAGCATAGAAGAAGGAAGACTTTCCTAATCTTTCTGCTTCTTGTTTATAACGATTTAGGGTTTTTTGATCGACACAGTCCAGCTGATAGAGCAAATGGCCCATTAGAGTACTCTTTCCTGCATCTACATGTCCGACAATAACCAAATTGATCGCATCCTTGGCGGTTTTTGGTTTCTCCCTCCGTCTAAAAACAGTTCAGTTTGCATAACAACAAAAAATAATCTCACTTGAAAGTTGGAGTCGCTGCAACGGCGGACTCTATCGCTGACAACTTCTGGGAACTCGAATTTGGAGTCATTCTAGCAGGAGATTTGGAAGTATGTCGTTTATCTGATTTCTGTTCGCTTATTCTCAGTTGCTGGATCGCCGGAACAACGGGTGTGACTGACTTCTGTATTGATGGACTCGATTCCTGTCCTTTCCACGAAGAAGAACCTCCGATTTGAAACTTTGGTTTTGATTTCGCATCTGTAACGATAAATTACTAAGGTTTGTAACTAGTAAACACACCATCAAGTTGAAACAGTTCCTCCTCATGCTCTTCGGGAAATTCCTCCTTAATGTATTCATCACCATTATTCGAAAGTCTGGTACTTCCAGTTCTGTTCCTGTTGTAGAGGTATTGCGCTGAAAATAAAAAACAATAAATAAGAAAGATAATACAAAAAAGGGTACAAAAAGTGAGAAATATATCCAAATATTGTAAAAAACACACTAAGAAGTACTAAATATATATAAAAATTATTAAGGAGCACTAAATACATATGTAAATAACAGAGAAAATTTAAAAAATGTACTAGAAGAGAAAAAAGACAGAAAAAGTAGAGAAAAACACAGAACGAGTGAGAAACATATGCAAATATTGTAAAAAACACAGTAAGAAGTATTAAATATATATAGAAATTATTAAGAAGTACTAAATATATATATAAATAACAGAAAATTCCAAAAATGTGCCAGAAAAATTGACTTACAAGCTCCAGGAGTTAGTGGCGCGTCGTCGTAGGATTTTCCGTAATAATCTTGATCCTCGTCCGATAACAAGTCTAGAAAAAAGATTTCATATATCCTAATCCGTCCAGAGTCCAAGGCCTACCTTCCTCATAATCGTAATTGGTGATATTCCGATGCCTAGACATGATTCTGGTTTCTGATGTCCACTCGCATTATTGACGAAAATTGCACCGAACTGCAGTACGTTTTCGTGTCGGGAAAAATTTTTAGGAAACTGATTTTCGAAATTCAAAATTGACAGATTTATCGTGTTTAATTTTTGCTTATCGGTGCTTTTTGTTTTTGTTTTTTTGGAAAGTTTGTAATTTCCCGGGATTAACTGTCCAAGAACAGGTGTAATTTATTCAAAAATAAGTTCCCGAAATGATTCATATATCAATTCGGTGAGTTTTGAGGAGCAGATTCTGAATCTGGAGTTGAATTTTTGCGAAAATTTTTCTGAAACGAGATAATTTAGGAAATTCATAAATTTCAAATTGAATTTTTTCGTTTTTTATATTTCGAAAAACTAACTAAATATCCGTAATAAAAAAGAAATTACGCAAAATAATAATTAAAATGGATGAAATTAAAAAAAACGAGTAATTTTAAAATAAAAAAATTAATTTTTTTCTTTTTTGAAAAATTTATTAATTTTTAAATTTTTTCATATATGAAATTTTTTTATTTATTAAATTAAAGTATTAATTATAAAAAAAATAATATTAAAAAAATGATCTTCGAAGAAGTTTTTCAAAAATAAACAAATTTATTAATTTAAAAAAATTTTTTCATATATGAAATTTTTTTATTTATTAAATTTTCTTATTTTAAAATTGCAATAATATATTAAATCACAAAAAAAGACTAAAATCAGAAAAAATAACACAAAACAAAAGATTGAAAAATCGACAAATCAATAAATAAATTTTTTTTTATAATTTTAAATGTTATTTTTAAAATTATTTAATGAATTTTCGAAAAATTTCTCGAAATTTTAATATAAAAATTAATTTTTTCAAGAAATTTTTCAATTGAATTTTTATTTTTCAATGAATTTTATAAAATTTGAAAGATTTTTGAAGTTTTTCGGAAATTTTTCACTAATTTAGAACCTTCTCAGGACCTCAGTTTTGTTTATCCAAATCCCGATCGATTTCCTCTAAATTTGTTTTTGATACTTTTTCCGGGAAGCTACTTTTGGCTTCAGAAGAAATTGAATAAGCTCGTTTTTTCGAGGGTGGAAGGGACGAATTATCGCTTATGCAAGAGTGCGAGCAGAGAGCAGCACCACTCGAGCGTTTCTGCCGAGATTCGGCGTCATGCTTCATTTCGGGAAGCCCCTTTTTGTTCCTGAGGGTCCGTGAGTGCCGCATTGGCTTTATTCTCGGAGGTCGTCCATGTCATGGAGGTTGTTTCTCTGGTTTTCCTGGATCCTGTACGTCCGGACAGAATTACTGTTTAAAACCTGTAAACAAGCAGTGTTCGAGAAAAAAGAAGGGAGTTTCTATTCCGTCGGGTTCCCCAAGGCGATCGAGGCTCCTCAGTGTTTCGTCTATCACTTCGAAGCGCCCCAAAGGAAACACGTGGAAATCGAATTTGAGACGGCCGAAGTCCCGAGTCCCATCGGTTCAGGGTGAGTTGTCTTTGGATTTTGAGCTTTCCAAAAAGAAAGCATCCCAAAATTTCATTACGCACCAAGCCACAAAATCCTCCTCAGGGCAAGGCCACACAACTACCTCGAAATCGGGTAATTAAACCGAAAACCAATTGTCTCGCTTCAACCTTTATAAAAAATCTTTGTTCTTGCACTTGTGAAATACAGTCTGTAAAAGACGTAATCGAGAGAGAAGAAGAAAAAACGAGAGAACAATAGAGAGACGAAAGCGATTGTCTCCTGTTGTGTGACTGATCGTTTCTCTCTCTCTCTGTTCATTACCACTCTTGTTCTCTCGTTTTCTCTCTTTCTCTCTGTTCTTTTATCACTCTTGTTCTTTCATTATTTTTCTCTCTCTGTTAGACCTCCAAAAAACAATTACATCTCACATGTTCAAAAATGGCCAACTTTTACAAAGGTAAATGAAAAATGCGACTCTTGGTTTTATTGCCTAATTTAGAGGTAGACAGTGCATTCAACCCGAAGTTTGCTTTGTGGCTTTGAATTGTTTTAAATTTTGGAGTGCTTTCCTTGGGAAAGTTCATAATTCAAGGGACATTGTCGAAAATTGGTTTTCAGTTGTCTGGACTTTATTCGGATTTACGACGCTCCGAAATCGAACACATTCGACGAGACTTCGAAAGACTACGAAGAATTTTGCGGAAAAAATGTAATTTTAATTTTTTGATTTTAGAATACTTCTCAAATACTACAGTATCCATACTAGTAAATTTATCTTTTTGAAATAATGAATAATATTAAATTTTCCATGTGTAATCAAAATAGGCCGATTTTTGAATTTTTCCTTATTCCTCGCGAGTCGACTGTCGCGCGCGTTTACAAACTGGCAATAGTGCGAGAAAAGTGGCAACTCTGGCTAATCAGTGAACTTCACTGGCCCAAATCCACTCTCTCGCGCGTGCTTACGAACAGCAGTCTCATAATTGAAGTGGCAAATCTGGTTAAACAGTGACATCTTTGACGAAAAACATTAAACGCAATATTTTAGAATCTATATTCAAAATTACATAAAATAATTTTTTTAGAATCTTTATTCAAAATTCTATGAAATAATTTATAAAAAAGTTTATGTCTAAAATTCTATGAAATGATTTTTTAAAAAGTTTATGTTTAAAATTCTATAAAGTAATTTTTTATATAATTTATGTTTAAAATTCTATAAAGTAATTTTTTACATAATTTACGTTTAAAATTATGTGAAATGATTTTTTAAAAAGTTTATGTTTGAAATTCTATAAAGTAATTTTTTATATAATTTATGTTTAAAATTATATGAAATGATATAGAGCGATTTTCAGAGTCTCGGATCGCGGCCTGTGTTCGTTTCCGCCGCGAATAATTTATTTCTGGTGATCCATGCAGAGGTCAGCCGGTCTGTACGTATCAAAGGATCATATCGGTTTCTAGATTCCCGTGAGTTTTTTTAAATTTTAAAAATATTAAAAAAATCATATTCTTAAATTTCCTTAGTTACAGTACTTAAATAAGGTAAAAATTCTAAATTTAATTTAATAATTTTAGGATACTGTAAAAATGTGCAAAAATTTTACATTTTTGGTCTCAACTGGAAAATTCCAAAAATTCGTGTCGAGAGTAATTTAAAAAAATTTTTCTAAGATATTTTTGATTTTTATGGAAATTTTATTTTCAGAATTTGTAAAACTTTGAAAAAGTTAAATTTTACATTTTTTTGGTCTCAACTGGAAAATTCCAAAAATTCCAATTAAGACCGATTTTCGAAAAATTTCATGTTAATTATTTTTATTTTTAAATTAAAGTACAATTATGTAAAAATTGCAGTACATTACCTCTCAGATGCTCAGCGGTTGGCCCCTGGAATCTGCGAATTCAGGGCGAACTCGCTCCAAGGGACGATCTGGTCCCCGAAGGCCCCCTACTACACCCCGGACAACTCGAATTGCTCTTATTCGTTCCCCAGTCTCCAGGGACATTTGTTGAAGATCAATGTGACGAAATTGTCTCTTTCGAAATCCGATTGTCACGATAATTATCTGGCTGTTTATCAGCTGAGACCGCGATCGCTCATAGAGAAGCTCTGTAGCTCCATCGAGATCCCTTTTGTCTTCTCGACCAAAAACGGACTTTTATTGGAATTCAAAACTGGTCCTCGGAAGGTTTGTTTTCAGGGCTTCAGAACGGTTTTCCCTGGGGCATTTATTTTTCCAGTCTTGTTGATTTTTAAATTTTCTAAATTAAAAATTTTTTTGATTTTTTAAAATTTCTAAATTGGTATTTTAGAATGACCCAAGTACTAGTAAGATTGGTCCGAAAACGAAAAAAAATTACTGCGAAATAAGGAAGTAAATGCCACAGGAGATCAACTACAGTATGATTTCTAACTTTTTCAGATGCTTTTAATTTTTTTATTTGCATTTGGGGTCGTTTTAGATACTGTAGAAACTGGCCTAAAAAATAAAAATGGAACTATTATGAAATCAGGGAATTAAAATGCCCTGAGGAAGTCATATAGTCAATTTTTAACTTTTTTGATGGATATTTAAAGTTACTTTAGATACTGTAGAAACTGGCCTAAAAAGTAAAAAATGGAACTATTATGAAATCAAGGAATTAAAATGCCCTGAGGAAATGACTATATTGTCCATTTTTACTTTTTTAGATCAATTTTTAACTTTTTTGATGGGTATTTAAAGTTACTTTAGATACTGTAGAAATTGGCCTAAAAAATAAAAAAATTAAACTATTATGAAATCAGGGAATTAAAATGCCCTGAGGAAGTGACTATATTGTCCATTTTTACTTTTTTAGATCAATTTTTTATTTTTTAATTTGCATTTTAGGTCGTTTTGGATACTGTAGAAATTGGCCTAAAAAAATAAAAATTAAATATAGTTTTACGAAATAAGAAACCAAATGCCGTAGGGGAGCAATTGTTGTACAGTTTATTTTCGACAAATGAAAAAATTTAAAAATTTAATAGAAAAACAGACTTTTTGGCGAATTTCCATTTTGCGGCAAAACTGGCTTTAAAATTGATTACCATTTCCGGACCCATCTTTCCAACTTTAGGGCCAAAGACGATTCCGGAGCTTTTCACTGGACTATGAGTACGTGTTTCCTGAAGCCAGCAACGTCTCGAGGACAGACTTGTCCGGAATTGGCCCGGCAATGTGGGCCGTTATCCTCGGAAATTGTAATTATTTAATTTTATTTTTATATATATTTAATATTACTGTAGCTATACCGAATGCGGATTCACGATGTCCCGTCAGAATTGTTTCATCAAGAGCCATTTTTCCTAATTCAGAAAACAATAATCCTTCATGGACAAATAATTCAGGAATTTTGTCAAGTGAACATTTCGCGCCTTCTGAAAACACCAACTTCAAGTGTCAATTCGTGTTCGTTGGGGCTCCAGACGAGCACGTCCATGTGGTGTTCAGAAAATTCAAGCTTTTCGCTTGG
The DNA here is from genome assembly GCA_009193035.1 of Halicephalobus mephisto. Lineage (NCBI taxonomy): Eukaryota > Metazoa > Nematoda > Chromadorea > Rhabditida > Panagrolaimidae > Halicephalobus > Halicephalobus mephisto. Next base: position 145,745 of record SWDT01000025.1, on the reverse strand, counting down.
AAGGACAAGGGCCTCAACTCCAGTTCTGAAATGAGGTAAATTTTTTTTTGATTATATGACAGTTGCTCTCCAGCGACATTCGTTCCTCCTATTTCGAAAGATTTATTTATTTCGTTTTTATATTAATTTTTTAACAATTAAATTAATTTAATATTTTAGGTAAAAATTAATCTAAAAAGAAAGAATTTCAAAATTGGGAAGAATTGAAAAAGAAGAAAAATGAGGAGCAACTGTTGAACAATCTTTTTTCGCAAGATTTATTTATTTCGTTTTTATATCAATTTTTTAAAATTAAATTAATTTAATATTTTAGTTAGGTAAAAATTAATCTAAAAAAATGAATTTTGAAATTAGGAAGAATTGAAAAAGAAGAAAAATGAGGAGCAACTGTCGAACAATCTTTTTTCGCAAGATTTATTTATTTCGTTTTTATATTAATTTTTAAAAAATTAAATTAATTTAATATTTTAGGTAAAAATTAATCTAAAAAAATGAATTTTGAAATTAGGAAGAATTGAAAAAAACGAGGAGCAACTTTCGTACAGTTATTTTTGTGATTTAATATTAATTGGATTTCTAATTTAAATATTTCCATATATAATTACCGATTTTCAAAAATGAATAAAGGGCTATGTACCCTAGTCTAGGATTGTTAAAATCTGTCTGAACAATATATTCAAAAAAATTAATTACGAAATAACGCAAAATTGGAATTTTTAACTTTTTTCTAAAAACTGAAAATTCGCGTCGAGACAGTTTTTAAAAAATCCATATATGAACAATTACGAAATAATCACGTAATTTTAAAATATTTTCATTTTTTAAATTTCCCAAATTGTTCCTTGAAAGTTTTTTATTTTTAAATAATTTTATTTTTTTTATTTTTAAATAATTTTATTTTTTTATTTTTAAATAATTTTATTTTTTTTTCAGATGCGAAGAAATGGATCACGTATCTTCCCATGTCCTTGTCGGATCCAGAATGTCGAAAATTTTTGATTTTTGCGGTTCTGAAATTCCTCCGCCTTTGATGTCCGCGAAGAACATTTTGACTTTGGATTACGTGGTAAAATCCATGGGCGGGATCAGACCGACAAATCCAGACGAAGATTACGGTTTCATCATAGAGTACAATTTTCTGACCGATTGGGGAAATCAACCAAAAGAAGCCATCAGAGATCCCACTAAATGTAATTTTTTAAAATTTTTATTAAAATTTCTAAAATTCCGTCGAAATTTTCAAAATTCATATGAAATCGAACATTTTGAAAATTTATTTCGAGATAATTTCGTCAAAAAGTTTCTTTTTTTTTAATTTTTCGAAATTCATATATGAAATCAAAAATTCTGAAAATTTATTTCGAAATAATTTCTTCGAAAAACTTCTTTTTTTTTAATTTTTCGGAATTCATATATGAAGTTGAAAATTTATTTCGAATAATTTCGTCAAAAAGTTTCATTTTTTACTTTTATTTTAAAATTTTTAGAATTTTGTCGAAATTTTCAAAATTGATATATGAAGTCGGAAATTCGTTTCGAGATAATTTTATTAAAAATTTTTAATTTTAAAATTAGTTTTATTTTGATTAGGTGATATTTTCGGACTTTTTTAGCTTGTACTTTTTCGTTCAATTCGACGATAAAGAAAAACGGACATTTGTGGTCTCCCAATCATCCCGGATTCTACCCCAGGAACCTCGACTGCGAGTACGTCTTCCACGGGATAGACGGCCAGATCGTGGTTATCCACTTTGAGTATTTCGACATCGAAGGTTTCGGACAATGTGAAGCCGCCACTCATTCTGATTTTGTTCTTTTTTCGAACTACAAAACGACGGACAAAACCAACAGGAGATACTGTGGACCTGTCAGACCTCCAGGAGCCATGGCGAGTGAATCAAATTACTTCCGGATGGTGTTCAGAACTAATGACATCTTCGACGGAACCGGGTTCTATGGACACTATCAATTCGTCGATCAACGTGGGTATTTTTTGAAATTTTAGGATTTTCTGAAATTTTAAAATTTTTTGAAATTTTAAATTTTTTTTGAAATTTTTGAATTTCTTAGAAATTTTCAGAATCTAGTAGAAAATTACGATGTTTGAGAATTTTATAAATTTCTAGTTTTTGGAAGGTATTTTGAAGTTTTTAGGATTTCATGAAAGTTTTTGGAATTCAATATTAATTTTTTGGAAAAATCTGAAATTGTTGAAAAAAATCCGTCCAAAGAAAATAAATGTATTCTAGGTAGTTTTTTGAGACGAGTTATATATGATTTTAAAACTTTCAAAATGTACATCCAGAATCTCTCGTCCGTTTCTGCCGATCGTTTTTCTGAAATAAGATAATTTAAAAAATAAAATTTCAAAAATTTTTTTTATTTTTTCGGTACATTGGTTTTTTGCTTTAAATTTAAAAACTTGAGTAATTTATTTTGTAATTAAGTGTAAATTTGGAGTTGATTATGATTATTCAGTCGATTTTCGAAAAAGAAAACACGTAGAAATTCAGATGTCGAAGTTTTATAGTTTTCATCGATTATCTTACTTCAGAAGAACGGTCGGCAGAAACGGACGAGAGATTCTGGATGTACATTTCGAAGGTTTTAAAATCATATATAACTCGTCTCAAAAGACCACCTGGAATAAGTGGATTTATTATTTAAATTTTTACATTTGTTCATGGAGCGAGTGAAATAAGCGTAAATTCTAGAGAACTAGTACGTGCTGGAAAATAATGGTGTCATTAAAGCACAAATAAGGGCATATATTCCGGGGTATTTGAACCCCAGTTACCCCCACTCTAGGATAGTCAGTTCCAGTTCTATTATTTACAAAAATTATAACTTTTGAGTCAGTAACAAATACAAATCGTCACTATTATGTTACAATTTTCGTCATAAATATCAAATATTCATAAAAAATATAACGATTTTGTTACATTTTTGTCACAAATATCAAGTATTCATAAAAATGTGACGATTTTGTTACAATTTTCGTCATAAATATCAAATATTCACAAAAAATATGACGATTTTGTTACATTTTTGTCATAAATATCAAATATTCATAAAAAATGTGACGATTTTGTTACATTTCGCAATTGTTACAAAGCTAAAAGTTACACTTTTTTATGTGTAGTTATTGTTGTTGTATTCTAGTGTATATGTATGTCTAAGACCTAGAAGACAAAAACGCTAAACCCCAGTCATATCTGAGAGTGAACATTAATGATATAATTTTATTCTTCAGAATCCCGACAGAGTAACCATGTCAAGTTGGCGACGAGCTCAGGAAGAACACCTCAATTCAAAAATTTCTTATTTTTATTGTTCCTGGTTCTCCGGATAATGGAATCCTCAAAGTGATCAATGAACAGAATCAACGGGGTCATCAGAATCCGTCGAAGGAAAATCACCTTCGAATTTGATGCGTTAGATCGTTGTTCTGCGTTTTCTGACAAATTTCGTTTTTATTCTGCTCAATTTTAGTTATTTTAGAAATTAATAAAGGAATTTAATGTAAATTACTAACGAAGCCTTTGAAACAAATAATTTTTTTTGTTTTTTACAATAAAAAATACGAATATAATAAAATGAGGTTTATTTCGTGTTTATTATTATGTCCACTTTTGTTGGATTTGGAATTTTTTTACAAAAATCTACATAAGAATGTGCTCTCGTACACAGATACTGTGGAATTACTTGTAACAACCCAATCAATAAGTAAGAATACTTAACTTTGTCCATCATATACTGAATTGTAGTTGAGCACAATCGATAGCAGGATTGTAACCCAACAAAACTCGATTTTTATTAACCACAACTAACATATTTGAGTCATTTTTTTCTGCGATTAAAAAAAGTATAAACATGTCAGTTGTGCTCAATTGGAATCAGCTTTCGTTGAAGTACAATCATGCTATCGATCATACGAGTATTGTGGAATTATTTGTAACAACCCAATTGACAAGTAAGAATACTTAACTTTGTCCATCATATACTGAATTCTGGTTGAGCACAATCGATAGCAGGATTGTAACCCAACAAAAGTCGATTTTTATTAACCACAACCGACATATTTGAATCATTTTTTTCTGCGATTAAAAAAGTATAAAAATATTAGTTGTGCTCAATTGGAATCGACTTTTTTGGATTACAACTCTGCTATCGATTACGCTTAGATATTCTTGAATGTATAAATTGATAGAAATTTTTTGGTTTTTGAAGGACTTTATATTTTTGATTTTTGTGTAATTTATCACTTTCCTAAGGAGATTATTCCCCGACGAATAGCGTTTTATTAACACATTGCGGACAATGTGAGTCATGTGTGGTACACGACCTCTGGATGCGATATATAATATTTCGTAACAGATTTATTTTTTCGATTTTAGACTTTTTCAGTTTTTGTAATTAACAAATACCTCTAGATTGAGCTAAATATTGACGGATTTGGGCCAAAGAAAAAAAGAAAAAATATATCATTTTGGATCTATGGTACACAACTTCCAAGAACATAGATTGTCCGCAACGTGTCAGCAACTGAACGACAATGGGACATGGAGTCCGTGTCTCACAGGTTTGATCCCTCGGGTCAAAATTTGCATGAAAATTATGCAAAAAATCACTTTTTTTAGAACAATATGACATGGCAATAGTGTCCCTAAAAAGGTATATAAAAAATTAACTCTTTTCAAAGGTGATTTTTCGAACAAGAAGGACTGTCGTTTACGTGTTAAAGAATTAGGGAGCTTGTCTACAATATGTAAGGCTTATATGACACTTTTCTGAGATCCTTCTCCTCCTGTAAACCTTACATGGCACTTTTCTGGGACCCCTCTCCTCCTATAAGCCTTACATTACACTTTTCTGGTATCCTTCTACTCCTGTAAGCCTTATATGACACTTTTCTGGGACCCCTCTCTCCCTCTGTAAGGCTTATATGGCACTTTTCTGAGATCCCCCTCCCTCTGTAAACCTTACATTACACTTTTCTGAGATCCCCCTTCCTCTGTAAACCTTACATTACACTTTTCTGAGATCCCCCTTCCTCTGTAAGCTTTATATACTTTAGACAAGTTCCTTTAGTTGTCATCAAAGTTCCTAGGAACCGTTATTTTTAAATTAATTTTTGAAAGATTTATCTTCCTTATCAGAATTTTCGATTTTTTAACACCAATTTTCAAATTCAAAATTGACAATTTTGTTTTTTATCATCGGTAAACAATTATCGAACGATTAATGTGTTTTAATCGCGACAGATGTCAGTATGTTTCAATTTTTGTTTATTCTTTGACGTAGATCCAATCGTTGATTTTAAACAAACCACATGTATGAAAAAACATGTTAATCGGTAATTTTTAATAGTTTTATATAATTTTAAAAATAATTTTATGTAATTTTCATTAATTTTATATCGATTTTTGAAATAATTTTATATAATTTTTATTAATTTTATGTAATTTTAAAAATAATTTTATATAATTTTCATTAATTTTTATTAATTTTTATTAATTTTATATCGATTTTTTAAATAATTTTATGTAATTTCTTATTAATCTTATGTTTTTTGAAATAATTTTATATAATTTTTATAAATTTTATATTTTTTAAAAATAATTTTATGTAATTTTCATTAATTTTATATCGATTTTTAAAGTAATTATATATAATTTTTATTGATTTTATATTTTTTTTAAATAATTTTATGTAATTTCTTATTAATTTTATACAATTACTTAATAATCACCATCTTTTAAACATAATTTGTTCCAATAAGTTTTTTTATTTCGTTTGTTAGTAAATATGAAATTAATAACTTGTTTTAAATAAATTTCGTAATTTTTAAAAACGTTAATTTTTAAAATTTTCTAGTTTCATACAGTGATTTAATGTTATTTAATCGTTAATCCTTTTTAATCCCAGTGGGTGTCAATAAATTTAAATATTTTGTTTGTTAATAAATACAAAACCAAAATTTAATTTAAATGAATCCCATCATTTTTAAACATATATTTATTTCTAGTAATTCCCTTAGTTTCATATATCAACTATTTCCTATTACTGTTCTGATCACAACGAATATCAATAACCTTCACTGTTTCTTTTTTCTGAACGTAAAAATCAGTATTTAATTTCAATAAACTCTCAAAAAACTTATTTATCTGCGATTTTATTAATTTCTTGAGTAGTTTCATATATCAATTTACTATTATCTGATTATTAATCTTCCTTAACCATATCAAATATCAGTAATTTTTTCCTAAACATAAAAATCAGTATTTAATTTCAATAAACTCTCAAAAAACTTATTTATCTGCGATTTTATTAATTTCCCAAGTAGTTTCATATATCAATTCACTATTATCTGGTTATTAATCTTCCTTAACCATATCAAATATCAGTAATTTTTTTCTGAACATAAAAATTAGTATTTAATTTCAATAAACTCCCAAAAAAATTATTTATCTGCGATTTTATTAATTTCCCAAGTAGTTTCATATATCAATTCACTATTGTCTAATGATTACTATGCTTTAATCACAACGGGTGTCAATAGGTTTCAACGTTTTGTTTGTTGCTGGACGTGAAAGAGTAAGTGTGCCTCTCTGTTTATCGCCACCCTGACTGACTCGGACTGGTGTTTTCAGGCAGCGGACACACATTCCTCTTTTTTGCTTGAGACAAACAAGCAAAAAACAACCAACTTGGGAAATTTTGGAAATAATTTGTTTTTTCTGGAAAATTTGGTTGAATTTTATGTAGAAACTGGTAAAATTTAAACTTGATATGTTTGGAAGTGGGATTTGATCGAAAAAAATTTATTTGGCTTTGATTGTTTTGATTTTTTCACTGTTAGACATGTTTACCATTCTGAATCACGGGAAGTCATGGAAAAAGTGATCTTGGGACTGGTTATGATGATATTTAGTCTTAAAACGATTGTTTTCCAACGTGGTTATTTTTATTTTTTTCATTCGTTTATTTCAATTTTCGAGTTTAAATTTCGATTTTATGTTTTATTTTTGCGCGGGTAACCTCTGTCCTTGATGGTGCTCCTATTCTTTGATGACATGTATTTTTGGACGTTTTTAGATTGAGTTGTATAATTTTTTACTTTGTCCTAAACCCTTTCTTGATTGATCAATGAGAACATCCTTATCCTCAAACTTGTCATTTATTCGAATGGAACGCCGATCAGGAGAACTTTTGCTTTTTCATGTCTGTTGAGTCATTTTTTCAGTAGAAAATCGTTTTTAGTCGAAAAATTTTTTATTTCGTTAGGCGCGTTCACGTTTCCGCCTGTTGCAGGTGTTCCTATTTCAACCTTTGTTTTCAGTGAACGAGAATGGTTTTCGAAACTCTTGTTGCTGATCTCCTGAACCGATTCTTGGGTGACTTTGTGGATAACCTTGATGCTTCTCAGTTGAATATCGGGATTTGGGGAGGTTGGTTTATTTTATTTTTCGTATTGAACGATTCACTTTAGGCGATGTTAAATTGAACAACCTAGAAGTCAAGGAGACAGCCTTAGATGAATTAGATTTACCTGTCAAGTTAAAGTTTGGATTTCTCAGTAGTCTCGTCCTGAAGATTCCCTGGAAGAACCTCTACACCGAGCCTGTCATTGCCAACATTGAAGGACTTTATCTTATCGTCGTCCCGAACAAGGGAGTCACTTACAATGAGGAAAAAACGCAGAAGAATATGCAGGATACAAAACAGAAGGCCCTCGCTAGATTGGAAGAAAACAGGAAAAACAGAAGAAAACCAAAAGACCCAGCTGCCGATACTTTTACTGAAAAAATGATTGCCCAAGTTATCAAGAACTTGCAAATTAAGATCAAAAACATTCATGTCAGATTCGAGGACAAATTCAGCAACAGACAACGACCATTTGCTGCGGGTATTACTCTGGACGAACTCGACTTCCAGACGACAGATGAGAATTGGAAACCTATGATTTTAAAAGAAACTGTTAAAATTTTCCACAAGTTGGTTTCGATGCAGAATCTTGCCATTTACTGGAATTCTGATTGCGAGTTTTATTCCGACATGAAAACTAATGATGAAATCAGAACTGCTTTGAAGGACTCCATTGCTAATCAGAAGCACAAGCCAAAGGACTACAAATACAGTAAGTTTTCTACTTTTACTTCCACAATATTATTGAGTTTTCTTTAGTTCTTGAACCGATTACAATTGAAGCCAAACTGGCATTGAATCAGAAACCGGAAGCTTCTGATTTTGATACTCCGAAGATTGATCTGCAAGTGGATATTCCTAACATTGGACTATTCATGGGCAAGTTTCAATACCAAGACCTTCTATTGCTTTTGGAAGCACAAGAAAGATTTGGGCTTGCTGGACGATATTTGAAGTATCGACCAAGTTTAGTCAATTATAAAGAGCACTACAAAACTTGGTGGCACTTTGCTTATAACTGCATTCTGGAAGAAAATGTTCGTAGAAGAAGGAGAAACTGGTCATGGAAGCGAATGAAGAATCATCGACAGTTAGTCCGTGATTATAGGGATGCTTGGATCACGAAACAAACGGAGAAAAACTTGAACGGTCAAGTTGCGGATCTAATTGCGAGAGCGGAAAAAGAACTAGATCTGTTTAATTTGAATGTAGCCAGACAACAAGCAGAAATGGAAATTGATAAACGAGGATTGAAAAGATTAGAAGATCAAGACCAAGGATGGGGTTCTTGGATGAAGAGTTGGTGGTCTAGTGGTTCTCAGAAAAAAGAAGAAAAACATGAAGAACAATTAATAGACAAATTCCAAAAAGAAATAACTCCGGAAGAGAAACAAAAACTTTTTGATGCTATTGACTATCAGGAGAATATGCCTTCTACGGATTATCCAAAGACGTTTGTTGAGAATTTGATTTCTTTGAAATTAGGTACAATAGGGGTTGTTGTGGAGAATGCTGTTGAACTTGAGTTCTCTGGAATTTCTCTAAATGTTGAACAGAGACCATCAGCAAGTGCGATTCAGTAAGTGGTAATTGATTGGTTCATTTATATTTAATTTTTTAGCTTAAAATCGGCTGTAAAAAAAGTTTCGATGAACGGTTGTGGACAACCAATGTTGACAACATCACTTGAACCTGATCAAAATTGGCTTGACATGGAAGTTGAAACGAATCCTATTGAAGCCGATTTTGACCAATTGGTTTCTTTGATCATTCGACCAGTCTTGTTGAAATACCATGCTCCGGCTGTTAATGCTGCTGCTGATGTGTTCAAACCTCCAGAAGATGTTTTGTTGAAGCAATTGACAGCTGCTGCTTTTCAGAAATTTGAAGATGTTAAAGCAAGATCTGCTACTGGTTTGCAGTACATGGTTGATAAGAAGGCTAAACTCAAAGTTGATATTAAGATTGATCCAGCGACTATTGTGTTGACGGAATCTGGAGTCTTTGATGAACATAAGCCGACAATGATAGCTGAACTTGGATTGTTGTCTATTGAAACAACGGATGTAGCTGATCCTGAAGCTTACAAGGATATTGAGGATGAACGTTATCGGAAAGTTGTAATGGCTGCTTATGATAAGTTCCAGATTAAGCTTTCTGATATGCATGTTATCTTTGCTGATGATTTCTCCAAAGCTTTGTCGGCGAAAACGGATCCTGAATCTCCTTACCATGTCCTGAAACCCACTGGATTAGATATTGCTCTTCACAAATCATCCATTGATGACCTTAATATGCCGAAAATCAAGATGTTTGGAGATTTGCCAGATATCATTATTAATCTTTCTGATGCTCGATTGATTGGATTGATGAAACTTATGACTAGTGTTCCATTCCCTGCTTCGGAACCACAGCCTGTGGTTGATGTGGATGTTACGTTGCCTGTTCCAAATGCTCGTGAAAGAGCTAAGATTAAGACAATTATGGAAGTTAGTGAAATCGAAGAGGAATCTGACAACACCGAAGTAGAATCAGAAAGAGATGATGAATTGGAAAAGAAGACGGTACGGGAACAACAAGTGATGGTTGATGTCAATTTAAGATTGAAACAGATCAGTTTGGCCACTAGTGAAGGTGATAAAGTTGTTCTGATTGTTAACCTTCAACGATTTGGTGTTCATTTTCAAATGAGAAGTTTCGACATGGTGGCCATGATTCAACTTGGAAGTTTGACGGTTGAGAAACCTGCGTTCAACGACTTATTGGATCCATCGAAAACGTTATTCTTGATTGACAATCCAAAGAAAGATGATGAGGATTTGATTTCGATGAAGTTTGTTCAAGCTGATGAGAAATCTCCATTCTTTGCTACTCAGTATAACTACACTAAACAAGCTATTGATTTTGAATTTAAGAAACTTAATTTGAATCTGCATCAGGTTGGATTTTTTATTAAGGTAAATATGTAAAGTATTGTTTTAGAAAGCTCTTATTGAAGTCAAGACATTCTTTGAGAAATTGCAAAAAGAAATGGAGAAGGTGAAGCAAGCAGCTCCAACTACGGATTATTTAGATGCTGGTGAACAATTAGGTCGGAAGCTTAGTAGACGTATTAGTCAAAGTATTGCCAGCCTTCATTCATTTACTTCTCATGATAAAAAAACAAGAATCATCAACCCTAAAAAACGAGTCAAGGATGAATTTGATCAAAGTCGAGTTATTGATATGCATGTTGATATGAAAATCCACGCTCTTAGTGTGGTGATGGGTGTTGAGAGGGCGGATACTAGCTTTGAGATTAAACAAATCACTACTACTGTGACAATGAAACCGAAGACGTTGTTTGCCACAGCTGCGTTGAAGGCTATTGTTATGAAGGATGTTACTGAAGGTGCTCTTCATAAGTATCTCCTTTCGGTTGCTGGAAAACAGGAAATGTTCCATCTTGAATTTACTCAGTATAATAGAACAGAGGAGGAAAAGAAGAGAATGTCACTTTCTGATGTTGATATGGCTGTTAAAATCAAATTTGCTCAATTGAGATTTGTGTTTTTGAATGTATGGGTCAATCGGATGTTGAATTGGGTTAGTCCTTTCCAAGCTGAAGCTGCTCAGGCTGCTGCCCAAGCTCAGGCGATTGCTGCTGAAAGGGCTACTGAAGCTGCTCAGAATGTTAAGCAAGTGTTAATTGAAGCTCCTCCACGACTTTTCTTGGATATTGAACTTGCTGCTCCAGCTATTATTGTTCCGAGAATTTCTACATCGAATGAGATAATTCTTGTTGATCTTGGTCATTTGTATTTGAAGAATAATTTCAACAAGTCTGGTCGTGCTCTCATTGATGAATTGACAATTCAGCTGAAGGATGTTCATGTTAGTACAGGGATTCTGGATCAAGGTCACAATGAAAAGGTTACTGCTAGTTGTCAGATTCTTAAGCCGATGAGTTTTACTCTATCTGTTTTCCGAAACTTGAATTTCCAACATATTAAGGATCTTCCAGAGTTGACAGTGAAAGCATATCTTCCGGTAATTGATGTCAATATGTCTCAACTTGATTATACGTTGATTATGCATACTCTAGCTGGAAACTTGACTGAAGGAACTCCACCACCACCAGCAAAGCCACTTCCTCCGCCACCTAGAATGGGAGATGCTACTCTTAATTCTGCAGAAATAAAAAAGAAGAGTGTTGTTGAAAAGAAGAAATCAACAATAGAGTTTGAAGAACAACCTGGAAAAGCAAAGAGAATTGTATTCAAGTTTACGATGGATGATATTAATACGGCTCTATATAGTGGATCTTCAGGACTTCAACCGGGAAAAGGACATGTTGATCGTGAAGCGAAAAATAAATTTGCTGCTATGAAAATTCATGAACTTTTAGTTACTGGATTTATGCTTGAAGATGGAGGAATGGACATTGCTATATCTCTAGATGGTTTCTCAATGACTGATGAACGTGATGGAAAATCAGAGATTAAACAATTGATGGATAAAAAGGAAAGTCATAATGATCAGAAATTTGTTAACTTGAAATTTAATCAGAATGGCAATGGTGATAAGGATATTGTGGTAAATTCTTCAGCTTTTTATCTTATTCTTTGTCCTGAATTTCTTGGTCAACTTTCGTCGTTCTTTGTTGTTCCAAAACCACCGGAAGAAATTGATATGCCACCTGATTTACTTGCTAAAAAGAAATTAAAAGAACAGATGGCAGCGATGAATGCAGGAACTGCTGGAGGTCCAAGTGCTTCTGGAGCTACTAAACCAAAGACTCCAATTCAATCACCAGAATCTCAACCAACTATTGGAGCTTTGACGATGAAAGGAGCAATTAATGATATTGAAATAATTTTGGTGGAAAATTCGCTGCAACCGAAAATGTCACAAGCGTTGATTTTGTCATTTAATTCCTTCTTTGATGGTGATACAAAGGATGGAAAGCAGAATATTAAGGGAGAGGTGAAGGATCTGCAGATTGTGAGCACGTACTTTGAGGAAAGTTACCGTCATTTGGCAAAATATGATGTATTGAAAAAGATGAATATTCAACTTGCTGTTGAAATTGATATGATTACTCAGGGACAGATAGCCAGTGTTTCGATGGATACTGTTCATCTTAAAGTTTCTCCGGATGTTATTCGGCTTTTGAGTGCAATTGGGACTCACTTTTCGGAAAACAGAGTTACTATTAAAGATGATGAAAATCCTGTTCTTCAAGAATATCCGAATTATTGGGTAAAGAAGAAATATAATCGTCATGAGTATTGGTGGTTTAATGATGTTGCAGAAGAAGCAACAGAAGATATTGATATGGATATTGATGATGTTCCTTTGCCAACAAAAGTAGAAATTGCTGTGTTTTCTGTTGATAAATTTGTTATTACTTTGGAAGCTGGAACTGAAGATGAAACGATTCCAATGATTTTAGTAGAATCTTCTATGAAGGCAACGGCAAAGAATTGGTCGACTAGACTATCTTGTGATGCTGCTACTCAACTTCAGATTTCTTATTATAATGAGGCATTTAGTGTTTGGGAACCTGTTATTGAACCTGTTTTGAAGAATAAAGATGGTCTTCCTGTTTGGGAACCATGGAGTTTAACAATGACTATTAGATCTGCTGAGGATACTCCGGATGCTACTGATGAAGGAGTTCTTCTTCCACCAAAGATGCAGATTGCAATTGATGCTGCAGATACAATGAATATTACTGTGACAAAATCGTTTTTGATGCTTTTGAATAGACTTTCAGCAGCATTTGAAAAAGCAGCAAAGAATCAAGCTCCTCCTAAAAATCGTCAACTTCCTGGAACAAGTCCATACTTGATTTTGAATGATACTGGAATAGTTATTAAAGTTTCTAACTCTGATTCTATGAAAGTGACAGAAGAAGGAGTTGTTGATGCTACTCGTGGAGAGATTGTTGAATTGAATGTAATTGGATGGGAACAGAAAATTGGTCTTCAACAAGTGGAAGATAATAGAAAAGCTGATCTTTGTTTGGAGTTATTGGAAACTAGTCGAGAAGTGAATGTAATGCGTGCGGAAACGAGGTCTATTAGATTACCGAAACATGCTCCATCTGGTCGACAATGGACTGTAGTTGTTGATACGAATATTGAGAATAATCGGCGTATAGTTACATTAAAATCATTAGTTAGTTTTGTTAATCATACGAATATGAAGATGGAAATTTATTCCATGAGAGATACTAGTTTGGATTTATGTGGATATGCTGATAATGATGAAGAACCGTTGAATGTTGCTGTACCTCTCCTCTATACTGCAACAGGGGAATTTTTTGTTCGTCCTGCAAATGATCAATATGATACTTCAAATGAATCTATTTCTTGGCATAAATTTGAAACAACGAAGAGAGCTCTTGTTCGATGTGACTTGAGTGCTGATAATAAGGAAGGAGTTTATTTTGATCTTGTTGCTGTTGAGGAACCTGTACTTGGAGATGTTGGAACTACTCCAGTTGAAAAGCAATGGACTGTTCACATTTATCCTTCTATGGTTTTGAGAAATTTGTTGCCATTCCCGATTGAACTTGTTGTTCCTGAACGAGTAACTTTGAATGGAGGGGATGAAATTGCAGTGAATGTTATTCCTGGTAAGCAGATTAAGATTGCTTTGGATTATGGAGAACCGTATACAGCTGTTTTTGATATTACGGGTGATCATGGTGAACTTCAAGTTATTACTTTTGTTGCTGATAATGATCAAACGAAGGAATTGGTTTGTTATTTTCTTGAAAGTATATATATTGAGTTTAATTGTAGCATCTTGGAATTCACTGGTCTACTAAACATAGAAGACGTGATTGTCAACTTTATTGTCCTTATTGGCTTGTTAATAATACTGGCAAAGAATTACGTTATATGGTAAGTTTAGGCATTGTAGCACGTAATCGAGTTTGAACTAGTAATGGGTATTGAGCTTTTTACTTCTCCTTAGCAGTGTGCCCTTTGTACTCGAATCTTTGTCGATTGTCTTGAAATACTTTTTCTTGAGGTTAAAATTTTTTTAGGAAACCATCGGATCTGCCGTACTGCGAAGACCAAGTTCTGTATGTGCATGTAGGAAACGACGAAGTGATTCTCAGGTCTGGTCTCTGTCTTCATTATTGTGAACTTTTTCCATAATTCTAGTTTTCCGGGACTAATTCCCCTTTAGCTTGACCTTGATTATTTTTGTTAAATGGGTTATTGATTGCTGTTTTGAAATTGTTTCATTTTCAGCCTGAATTTTGTCTTCGTCATGAACCGACAAAGAATCCGATACTATTGCCATTTGCTGATAGGAACTTTTTGTCAAAGAAAAAAGCTCGAGTAAAGATTGAAAATTCTGCTTTCTCTGATGAATTTCCATTGGATACTGCTGGATCTGCTGCTAGAGTTATTTGCAAAGAGAACAATCGTGAATATGAGTTGACTGTTGATATTCAAGTATGCCAATCTGGATTGACGAAGGTTATTTCGTTTTCTCCTTTCTACTTGCTTTATAATGATTCCAAATTTGCTCTGGAAGTTGCCGAACCTGATGATGATGAATGGATAAAAGTTTCTCCTGAATCTTGTACTGGATTGTGGCCGAAACAGAAAGGAACAAGAAAGATGATTCGAGCTCGTTACGTCAATACAACTGAGACTTCGATTCCATTTCCCTTTACTGAAAACTTTGAAGCTTTCTGTTCCATCAAATCTGATGTAAGTTTTGGTTTGATGAATTTCGTTATTGTTAATTGTTTTAGCATCTCGGTATCTATGCTACTTGTTCTGTTGGTGAATCGTCTTCTATTGTTCACATGGAGCCATTTGAACTTGGTATGGCTCCTGCACAAATCATGAATGCTACTGAATTCCCTATTGAATTTGGTCAAAAAGGTTTTTCGAAGAAGACTCAATTGTTGCCGTGGGAAACTGCAGCCTTCAGATGGGAGGATGTGACAACTTCTGATCGTAAATTGGAATGGCATTGTGGAGATCATTCTGGGGAAGATGCTTTAGTCAGAAATGCTTACAGCGCTTTCTTGCCTTCCAAACAAAAACCATACTATTATTGGGTTTCATTCCTTCATGGTCGTCAACGATATTTTCTCGTTACTGATGACTTGGCTGTAATGACAACTGCTCAACAAGCTTATGAAGTGGAAAGAATGGATATATCTACTGAGATAAATATTCAGGGAATTGGGATTTCTATCGTTAATAACTTGGTCTCTCAAGAAATCATTTACATGGGCATTTCCTGTTCTGGCATTTTATGGGAACAGAAAATGAAGAACCGATTCAAATCTTTTACTGTTAAAGATATTGAAGTTTTGGAAGAATGTTATCAAAAATGGATTTCTGATGGGAAACCTAATGGTCGTGTTCAAATTACTTTAGCTGGAACAAGTGTTGGAGTTGACTTTTCTTTGATGATTATTTATCGAAAAGGAAAGAAGAGAGAAGTCAAGATTCGAAGAAATTACGCCAATGGTCTTTGGATGCTGTATCGTCAATCTGCTCATCAGAAGCAGATTCATTTGAAAGTAAATCATTTACAAATTGATAATCAACTTCCATTCTGCGTTTTTCCATGTGTTTTGGCTGTGGTTCCTCCACCAAAATCTGTTGTAGCTGATAATGCTCCAAAACCATTTACGGAACTTTCAATGACGATGCAACAATCTGAGCATTCTTCTGTCATTCAATATAAGTATCTTCATGTTTTGATTCAAGAATTTGCTATAAGATTGGATCAAGGACTCATTAATTCGCTGATAGCTATGTTCGCAACGGAAGCTGCTATTGCTCCTTATAATAAGGATATGTTTAATAAGGACCTTGAATTAGCTAAACCTCGTCTATCTGAGAAAGCTGTAATTGTTGCTGCTACTCAACAGAAAGCTTTTTATGATGATCTTCATATTTCTCCTTTGATGATTCATCTTAGTTTCTCTCAAGGTGGAGTTGCTGCTGGAGCTGGAATTTTGGGAGAAAATGAAGGTAAAGATGAGCAAGGAGGTATTGATATTCAATCTGAATTTATTAACGTTTTGTTGAAGAGTGTTGGTGTGTCTTTGACAGAACTTCAAGATGTTGTTTTCAAATTGGCCTTCTTTGAGAGAAAAAATGCTTTCTATAGTATGCCACAATTGCAAGCAGAAATCCAGTCTCATTATACTCTTCAATTTATTAAACAACTTTATGTGCTTGTTCTTGGATTAGATATTATTGGAAATCCTTTTGGTCTTGTTAGAGATTTATCTGCAGGAGTTGAAGATTTGTTCTATCAACCTTTCCAGGTTTGTTGGTTGTTTTTGTTTAATTTTAAATGGTTGTTTTAGGGAGCTATTCAAGGTCCAGAAGAATTTGCTGAAGGTTTAGCTCTTGGTGTTACTAGTTTGTTTGGTCATGCTGTTGGTGGTGCAGCTGGAGCTGTGTCAAGAATTACAGGAACACTTGGTAAAGGAGTAGCTGCACTAACTCTTGATGAAGATTACCAAAGGAAGAGACAAGAAGCTATTAATAGGAAACCTCAAAACTTTGGAGAAGGTCTTAGTAGAGGAGCCAAAGGATTGGGCCAAGGATTCGTTGATGGAGTTACTGGAATTGTTACGAAACCAGTTGAAGGAATGAAATCTGGTGGAGTTGGTGGTTTTGTCAAAGGAGTTGGTAAAGGTCTTGTTGGAGTTGTTGCTAGACCAGTTTCTGGAGTTGTCGACTTTGCTTCAAGTTCACTAGAAGCTGTCAAGACCATTGCTGGCACTAATGAAGATACCAAATCTCTTCGTCCTCCTCGAATGATTCCAAGAGATCAGATTGTTCGTCCTTATGATTTTACTGAGGCAATTGGATACAAATTCTTCCGTGATACCGATCGAGGTAAATATGCTGACACTGATCACTATGTCACCTTCGGATTGATTTCTGATAGATGTGTCTTCATCGTGACCGATAAACGAGTCTTCCTTGCCAAAAGACAAGATCTTCTTGGAACCTGGGTTGCTGATTGGGTTTTGGAATATCCTGAAATTAATTCTATCAAGAAAACAGATAATGGAATTTCCTTTGAATTGAAACAAAAGAAGAAAGGAATACTTGGATTTGGTGGAACACGAGGAAAAGTGGTCGAATTTAGAGATAAATTCGTCACTGAGAAAGTCTCAAACAGAGTCCAAGCCGCTTATGATCAAATGTTGTAATTGATAAAACGTGTTGATTAATATTTTTATTAATATGTTTCGATAAATATTTAACTATTACTTCTCAATACTTGCAAAATATTAAAATTGTACAAGTAAACTGTAAATATCAAAAATTAAACAAAAATGACAACTTCAGAATTCTCTAATCATCAAAGTATTCGCGATCGAAGGTGAATTCTCCCAATCCAGGTCCAACTTTCTTCAAAGTGGTCACAATTTTGCCAATTTCTTCGATACTTTCAACCTGCTCACGAAGGAACTTATCCTCAAGGAAATCTAAAATCAAATGATCAACAACCTTATCATTGTAATCTTGATTTCTTATCAGTAAAAATCACTCCTTAGAGTCAATCACTGATAACACATGAAGAAACAAGGTAACATCATAAGGACAAAAAACTCACCACACATTTGAGAGTCATTACATTGAGCAGACAACGAGTGAAGTTCCAAAAGTGCATTATTGTTGAATCTTTCAAGAGCTAAAGCAGCTTGAAAAGCTTCCAATGCAGATCCCCATTCATCTTTTTCCGGTTTTTGAATATTTTGCAAGACAATTCTTCCACCACGAGTATTCTGATATTTCATCAAAATTTGTGCATGTTCACGTTCTTCATCAGATTGCTTTTTTAACCATTTGGCAACGTTCGGAAGAGCAACATCATCACGGTCAAAGTAATAAGACATACTCAAGTACACATAACTAAAGAAATTTTAAATTTCATATATGAAATTTCTTAAAACTCAAACCTGGCATAGAGTTCAATGTTGATTTGCTTATTAACAGCAGCTTCAACATCAGTAGCGTAGTTTTGACGGATAATGGATGAGCCTTGGGGTTGAGCCATATTCAAACAATACCTAAAATTTAAAATAATATAACCAAAATGAAACCAAAACAAGACATTAAGAGTCACGTGAATGTTATTCTCTCAAGAAAATGAAAGAGATTGAAAGCAAAGCGGAAAAAGACAAAACTTATATTGAGAATGGAAGTCATCTAATCGCTATTCACTTTTCGCACGAATGTGTGTACGTGAGCCCCAAAATATCACCATTTCTGCACGCAGACCAATCTTATCAAAAAAATCAACGAAGACAAAGAATAATAACTGGCCAATCAAACCAATCTTACCTACTTTAAAAAGGAAAAATCAGTCAAAAAAACCAAAACTGGTCATCAGATCTATCACTATTTCAAAACAAACCGACAAAAAAGTTAAAACTGGTCATTCAAACAACAACTATTTTGAAATAAAAAATAACCGGCCATTTAGACAACTTTTAACTATTTAAAAAAAATAATAACTGGCTATTTAAACCAATTTTAATTATTTCAACAAAAAATCACATTTTTATACAAAAAACCAAAAATTATTCATCATGTTGTTTATTTTCAGCACTTTTAAGTTCAGAGATCAATCTTTCCACCCGTTCTCGTTGCGAAATAGCTTCTTCACCCAAATAATCCAAAACTTCTTTCAATATTGGTTCCAAATGTTCAAAAATTGATGAATTTTTTGTTTTCATTCTGAACAAATTAATTGCTCTTTCTTTACATGAATTTTCTCCATATAGACATACTTCTGCCAAAATAAGGGCAATTTTACTAAGAGTATAAAATCCATTATTCAATCGTTCTGCATGAATTGTTTCTTCATCCATTTCATTCAGATTTCCTTGTTTCTTTAATCTATTCATGAATCTTCTCAGCTTGTCAGAATAGGATAGAAACAATTCAATACTACGATCAATTTTCTCG
Organism: Halicephalobus mephisto; assembly: GCA_009193035.1. Classification (NCBI taxonomy): domain Eukaryota; kingdom Metazoa; phylum Nematoda; class Chromadorea; order Rhabditida; family Panagrolaimidae; genus Halicephalobus; species Halicephalobus mephisto. The sequence goes on along the minus strand of SWDT01000025.1, from coordinate 126,351 downwards.
CAATCATTTTCAGTAAATTTCCTCAAAACTCGAAGCTTATTATCTGGATTACACGAGAAAAGTAGAGCTTCAATTATCTAAAAACCAAAATAATTTCAAAAAATCAAATTACTACAAAAAACTTACCGAACAAACGTGTTCTTCATGTTCCAAGGGCGTTGTGTCTTTGCCTTTTGTTTTAGACGGTGTTTTCATAAACAAGGGAAAGATTACTCTTAGGCCTAGCATTTCAACAAAGTGATTACAGTTTTCTGCTCCATCCGGAACGGCCGTAACGTAACTGAGAACTCTCAGAGCTCCTTCTCTCGCGGCTTTCTTTTCTCTGAAAAATTCATTCAAATATGGACCATAATATAGGAACTATTATTTGCAGCTTATTCTCTTACACAGTACTGTGTTACTGGAATTTTCATAGAAAATCCTACAATCTGAGACATCAACGATAACCTTGAGATTTCTGATTTAGAAGTTACATTTGGAGAAAACTCCAACTGACAGTTTCGAAATTATCTGTTGTACTGTACATAAACAAATTTTCAACTTACTTGAGCATAAGATACATGAGTTCGTTTCCTTCGTCCTTCAAGAATACGGCTTTGTTTTCTTTTCTCAATAAAGAAGCACAAAGAGCATCAAAGAGGTTCTCCATGTGCTCAACTTCATCTGGACTTTCTGGATCATGTCTTTTGTAACTCGCAAGAGCACGGAGCAGAAAATCGATGCCATCTTTTTTCTCGACAAGTTTAGCTTTGGCTGATTCACTGGTTTGAAGGACGACGGAGAGTAATTGACTTGCGTAGAGTTTGTTCGAGTCGAAAGCAGATCTCAACGTAGATCGGTTCATCAACTCCACGAATAACCCTTGTTCAACACAAAGTTCCGCTGCTTGGGGTCGGAACTCCAGGATCTAAAGTGAAAACGATTAAAAATCAGTAGAATCAGGAAACTTGCAGATTCCATTGTCGAAAACAAGTGGTGAATAGCCTCAGCTTCGTCTTTTTCGTCGTTGTCCAACCTGGAAAGGGGTTGAGTGACTAAATGCTCGATGATGTTGTTCTTCAAAAGTTCGTCGATAAGAATTGCGGCATCTTCGTCATTTTCGTTTAAAATTTCAAAATCACACAATTCCTGAAGTAGATGACAAACAGCAGCAACGATATCCGTGTTATCATGAGCCAAAAGCTGAATAATAGTCTGAACGAAATCCAACTCTACGAGTTTGTGGTAGAGCGAGGGTTGTGTGGCCACGGCGTGCATTTCCTGGATCGCCGCGTTCAATTCCACTTCTGATTCCATGAATTTCTCGGGTTCATTGGTGTGTTTCACTCGGAGTTCTTGATTTTTCTTCAATTTTTTGTCTAACTGAAAAAAATTAAAATTGATATATCAAAATTACATTAAAAACGTCCAAACCTGCATGAAAAGCTTCTTAACAGCATTTTCGTCCATTTCGTCTTCTTCAACAACGGATTCATCGTTCTCCAAAGCAGCAAGGATATCCTTCGGATCGGCGCTAGCGGTGGACAAAGTCTGCTGGGCTTCGACCCTTGGGCGTTTTGCCGAGGGCTGGAAATTTGAAAAATACATATACCATTAACAAAGCGGATAGACTTACCTCGTTTAAGGAGTAGATATCTCTCACGTCAAGGGACATTGCGGGGATTTAGGTTAGGAATTTTCCGTCTTACGAAAGATTCCCGAAACTGCGCGCCTGGCAAAAAAGAACACAACGCCAGAGTTTCCCGAATCCTAACATCGTTGAAAATTTTGGATTAAAATTCTTTAAAAATTTTCGGAGTTTTCTAGAATTCAATGAGAGATTCTGAAACCTTCGAGAATCGCGTGGAAACGTTTAGAACATTCTAGAATATTATAGAACTTTCCGAAAATTAAAATAAATTGTTGGAATTTTTCAGAATTTCATAAAAGTTTCCAGAATATTTTAGAATTTAACAAAAAAGTCCTAAAATCTTCTAAAATCTTGTAGAAACATTTAGGCCGTTTGAGAATTTTCTAGAAGTTTCCAGAAATCAAAGAGAACACAACGCCAAAGTTTCCGAATCCTGACATCATTGGAAATTTTTTAACTTTTTTAACTTTTTTTACAAATTTAGAATTTTCTAAAATTCGACGAAAGATTCCGAAATATAGGGAAATCTGGAAAACTTTGGAACGTTCTAGAATATTGTAGAATCTATGGAAGTTTTTGAAATTTTTCAGAATTTCGTAATTTCCAAGATGTTTCGCAAAAATTAAAGAAAATAAATTTAAAATTTTATTTATGTTTAAAATAATTTAGAACTTTATATATTTTTAAAATAATTTGGTTTTTTATATTTTCGAAATAATTTAAATTTTTATATTTTTGAAATAATCTTAATTTTTGTATTTTTGAAATAATTTTAATTTTTGTATTTTTGAAATAATTAAAATTTTTATATTTTCGAAATAATTTTAATTTTTACATTTTTAAAATAATTTTAATTTTTATATTTTAAAATGATTAAAATTTTTATGTTAATTTATTTTTCTTAAAAAATATTGGATATTGTCTTATTCTTTACTCTTTTGAAGTATCTGCTGATAACATTTCTTTTTTTTGGATTTGATCGTTAACCGTCTAATGGGACTGCTGACACATGGTCGTTAATCAGCCGATGAGGAAATCGCTGACAGATGAACTTTTATTTTCTGTCAAAAACGATAATTAAGAAAACCGAAATTAAGCTGAATAAATTAGAATTTTTTATTTAAAAAAACATTTTTTAAAATCTTCTTCAATAACATCAAAATTTTAAAATTTAAAATTTAAAAAAAAAATTTAAAATTTAAAATTTAAAATTTAAAATTTAAAAAAAATTTAAAATTTAAAATTTAAAATTCAAAATTTAAAATTTAAAAAAAATTTAAAATTCGAAATTCAAAATTTTAAAAAAATAAAAAATTTAAAATTCGAAATTTTAAAAATTAAAATTAAATAAATTATTCAAAATTTTAAATTTTACAAAAAAATTGAATATTTAATATATCTTTATTTAAAGAAGTTTTTTTCGATGAAAACTTTTTTCATCACTATGAAGACCTCAGTTCTTACTGTATTGATGATTACCGATTATTTTTTGCTTTTTTACAGTAATAGGAACAAAGATAAATGAATTAGTTCTTGATAAAAATATTTTTTTTGAAACATATTTTAGATTCTTACTGTATGGATAATTCTTAATTGCTTTTTTTACAGTAATAAGGACACAGATATGTGGATTCTTTCTTCATAAAAGTATCCTTTTAAAAATATGGATATTTTAGGTTCTTACTGTACTGATAATTTTTAATTTTCTCTCTACAGTAATAGGGACAAAGATACATGAATTCTTTTTCGATAAAAATATCTTGTTTGAAACATATTTTAGGTTCTTACTGTACTAATAACTTTAATTTTTTCTCTACAGTAATAGGGACAAAGACACATGAATTTTTTTTATGAAAGTATCTTTTTAAAAATATGGATATTTTAGGTTCTTACTGTACTTATAACTGTTAATTACTTTCTTACTTCTTTCCTACAGTAATCAAAGAAAATGCTGATTTTCTCAAAAATCGGCGAATTTCCAACCACCTAGATAATGCCTCAGGGATTATGTAGATTTTTAGACAATTTTAATTTTCCTTTTTATTCCTGGATTTAAAAAATCTACAACTAACCGTAATCTTAATCCAATCTCATCTTATTCAAAATTCTTTATCCAGTTATAATCCATTTTCGATTTTCTTTGTTTCAAAAAATCTTCATTATTATACAGTAATACCAATTTTGTCAAAAATATTTCAAACTACCTTCTCCAAATCCCACAATATCTTCATCATTCATTTATTCCCAAAGATTTATTTCTTTAAAATTCACAAAAATTGAATTCACAGAGCCACAACCGGAAATTCGGTCCAAAAATAGGGTCAATAATCTTTTGAAATCAAAAGATACAAAAAAAAACGAAAAATCAGTGGGAAAAAAACAAAAAAACGGCGGTGGTCTCTTCTAATAACCAAAATCTCAATCCAAACAACAACAAATTTTGGAAATGTTTCTCAAAAAGAAAGAAGTGGTTGATGTGGAATTTTCGAGGTAACGTAAATAAAAAAAAAACAAAACACTTATTGAAAAATTTCAACTGGTTCTTGAAATTGCCATCCGGCCATCCAATCTTCAGCAGAAACGACAGATTCATCTGTAACACTCTGCATATCACTAAAGTCAGTCAAACTACCAAAATCATCATCGATAGACATATTGATAGATTTCGAAGCAGTTGGAGAAGTGTCAGAATCCATAGATTCAATCAAGCGCCTAAAAATTAAAAAACATTAAAAATCCCAAAAAACTAAATTTTAAAATCCCAAAAAATCATTAAAAATACTTTTAAAAAAAACCAAAAATACTTAAAACATTAAAAAATTTCAAAATTAAAAAAATCTAAAAATACTTTAAAAAACCTAAAAAAATATTAAAAACTATTTCAAAAATTCTAAAAACATACCATTCATTTTCATCACAATAATAATATACTGTAGGAAGAGGAATATCTACATCCCCAAGATTTCCACGATTATTTCTCGAATATGCTCCCATTTGTGGCCAAATAAGCCATTCACCAATAAACATTTGTCTTAAATGACATAAAGATTGTGCAATATCATATTCATCTGATGTTGGTCCAATAATACTACCATAAAATTGTTTAGATGTATATTTATCATTTTCATTTGAAAATAATGGTGAACATTTAGGTTCACAATGTGACATTAATCTACAACTAAATGATCCATAAAATCCTTCATTTATTTGATAAACATATCCTTCATTTCCTGAATCAAAATTATCATTTGTAATTAAACTTAAATCAACTGTTCTTTTAGAAATAATTCTTGTTGAAAGACAAAATGCATTTGAAGCAAAAAATCTTCCTGGTTGTGCTATTATTTCAATATCAGGATATCTATCATTTGAAAAAAAATATTCCAAACTTGTGTTAATTTCTTTACAAATATTTTCAAATGATGCAAAATCAGAATATTCATTTATATTTCTGTTAAAAAATCCTCCACCAATATTTAAATATTTCATTTTTAAGCCATGTTTTTTACCATAATGAAATAATTCAGAACATGTACTTATAGCTTTAAAAAATACTGTAGGATCACGACATCCACTTCCAACATGAAAACTTAATCCACATAAATTAATTCCAAAATCCATTGCATATTCAATAATATCTCGTGCATCTTGAATAGAACATCCAAAACCAGCTCTTGAATCTTCACAATTCGGATTAACAGATATATTTAATATTAATTTTCCTTCAGGATAATTAATATTAATTTTTTCCAAATCTGTTTTACTTTCAAATGACATTAATCCGATACCATTATCTGCTGCATTTTTAATCGATCTTCTTGTCCATAAATGATTACCATACAAAATTCTATTTGAATCAACAAATTCCAATGCAGAATCCAAATTTTCTTTTGTAATACAATGAAAACCAATATCCGGATGTGATGCTAAAATTTTAACAAGTACAGGATCATCATTACATTTTAAAGAATAAAATGGACGAATTCTTGGCAAATATTTAAACCATTCTTCTAATGCTCCAATTACTGTACCAATATGCATAACATAAAATGGTTGATCATCATTTTGAATTATTTTCATTTCAGCTATTTCTCTTGAAAAATCTTTTGAATTTTTAGAATTAGAAAATACATTAACAGGACATTTTCCAATAAATTCAATTCTCGAATTAGTCATTTTCAATTTTTTTTTACGTTCAAAAAAATAATTCCAAAAATAAGCACAATTACAGTATAGTTAGGGTGGTCGTCCAAGACGGCTAGAACAAGGCACAAGTTTACAATCGACACTCCACGGAGACGGTAACGGCGGAGACTTGGGATCAACCAAGTTCAGCTTACGTCCGCAGAGGTCACAAAAAATTAAATACTTAGTAGCCGCTTTTTTCTTGTTAATGGATGGGATTTTGAATAAAGAAGAGACCACCAAGCGCAATAAGGCGCAAAGCGGAATTGTAAAAATAACAGGAAAAAAATCAGAAAAGAACAAAAAACCTAAAGTACCAGTATCCCTAAAATATTTCAATTATCACAACATTAACAAATCCATCAACTTACAATAAACTCAGTGACCACAAAAAATGTCAGCAAAGAATTGGATCTGGATCCCAAGGAGGTTCAGCGTTCTTATCCAACTGCAACTGAGAACCACGAAGAAGAGGTTGAGCGCTACTTCGAAGAACCAAAAGGTCTACGACCTACAATATATATATAAACATCCATCTCATAAAAATTCAAAGTAAAATCTCTTCAGAATATTATTTTAAAAGCTCCAAAAAATCATCCAAAATTAAGTTTTAAATCATTCTAAAAACTTTCAAAAGCTCCAAAAATCTTCATCAAATTTTAAATATTAAAAATTTCTAAGTAATCAAAATATTAATAGAGTACAACTTGGATATAAGATATCCCCGCCATAATGTATTCTTTGTTATAACATACGATCTGAGTTTGGTTAATCTATCTTCAAATTTACCCTTGCTATAATATCTTTTTTTATGACATATGCTCTGGCTGGTTCCAAGGGGGGTATCTTATATCCAAGTTCTACTGTATATCCTTTCTTATAATATACGCCTTTCCCGGTCACGAAGAAATATCTTATATCCAAGTTCTACTGTATATATAAAATTAAAACTTACAGTAAGCAACCCAAATTGATCGAAGGTGGGAGAGCCTTCTAAATTGTCGTCAGGCGTAATCTTGACGAAACTTTGTTGGAGATTGAATCACACAAAACGTCCATGCACCTATCCCCTTGCAGGCGCGATGGACTCAAAAGCAGTAAATATTCAACGGTCGAAAAACTTTCGACAAAATCTAAAAAAAATACAAATTATAAAAATTTAAAAAAATATTCCAAAAAAAACACGAATAAAAACAAAATTTTGTTTATAAAAAAAAAATAATTATACTCGGATTGTACAAATACAAAAATTGTCCAAAATTATACAGAAAAACAAAATCACATCATACGATGGACGTAAAAGTTCAAGGGATTACATAAAGGATATGAGAATTCAACAGGATTAGATAAAGGACAAAATTTGATAAGGATCACGCGTCGAGCCTAAAACCACATCAAGGTCCTATGAACCTAAAAATTGCCATTATATGCCAGACTTAAAACCTAATTAATATTATATAAAAATCAAAACTTCATCAAAATTACATATAGGACTTAAAATAAACTATAATTACGCAGAATTTAAAAATCATAATTATGGCGGGACTGAAAGCCGACTGACATTATATCACAGACCTAAAAGGTAATTAATAATATAAAAAAGTCAAAATTTTACCAAAATTACATATAGGACCCAAAACAGACAATGATCACATAAGATCCAGAAGCTAATCATAATTATGGCAGACCTAAAAGTTGATTAACATTACATAAACAATATAAACATTAAAAATAATTACAAAATCTAAAAATTGATTAATTTCATATATAAAACCTAAAAACCACACAATTCTAAAAACACATTAAACCAAACAACGTACCTAAAAATTGTACAATTTTAAAATATACTAAACAACGTATCTAAAAATTACAATAATCCTAAAACACCACATTAAACAACGTACCTAAAAATCAAAGTTTCAAAGTACATTAGAGAACTTCTAGGTACGTTTTTTAAACTTATCTCGTTCACGTCAAATAATAAAACCACACATTTCTTTCTAGCCTAAAAATTCCTACTCAACGAATAGCGTAGGTTAAACAAGACATTCATCTAATAGCTAAACGGTTCAAAGAAGATCAAATTTAAAATCAACCAAAAAACTAGAAGCGAGAAACACTAACAAGCCAGGCCCAATGGCAGCAGTTGGTTCTCGATATTTTTCGTGAAAGACAGACATATGTCTGCATTCGCCTCCGCTATCCATTGATAGATAAGCAAAAACAGCTAGAGAACCAGAGAATTATGGCTAAAAGACAAACGACGTCGAGAGCACACATTATGACCAAGCTTCTAAATTTCGAAATTTTTTAGGATTTTAAAAAATATAAGAAAAAAAAAGAGAATTAGACAATCACGAGGAATACATTATGACCAAGCTTCTGAATTTCGAAATTGCTTTTCAGACCACAAACCAAAGTAGTCCAAAGAAAAATAGCGGTTGTTTCGTATTCAAAACGGCAGTAAAGCTTTTTTTAAAAAATAATTGGGCCAAATATGGAAAAACGTTTTTGGAAGAACTCAGTATATCGAAAAGTATAAAACTTGCATAAATGCTTTTTTTAGAAACTTATTGTATTACATTTTTTGGAAAATTCTAACATCTAAAATTTCATGGAAATTTTAAAAATCATAAAAAAGTAAAAGTTTCTACTGAGACAATTTTGCAAAAAAATTATTTTTGATTTTTATAATTTCGAAATCACTAAATATCTCGATTTCTAGGAAATTCTAAAAATTCTCATCGAGACAATTTTGATAAAAAAATTATTACTTTTAATTTCGAAATTAGCAGAAATCTCAATTTCTAAGAAATTCTAAAAATTCTCATCGAGACAATTTTAACAAAAAAAATTATTATTTTTAATTTCGAAATTACTAAATATCTCGATTTCTAGGAAATTCTAAAAATTCTCATCGAGACAATTTCGCAACAAAAAGTTATTTTTAAATTAGTGTAATTCGAAACCACTATTAAAAACTTTAAATTCAGAAAATTTCAATAAAATTTTCTTTGAGACAAATTTCGTAAAAAAGTTATTTTTAATTTTTACAATACCGTAATTTTGGAATTAACGTCCGGAACTTCTACTTCTAAGCTTCTAAAGAATTCTGAAATTCAAATTTTCACAAAAAAATTATTTTTAATTTTTATAATAATGCCAATTTCGAAATTACCAGAAATTCTAAAGTTTTTAGAAAATTCAAAAATTGAAATTTCCAAAGTTTGTGAAAATTTCTGTCAAAGTAATTCTAAAAAATACTTACTTTTACAGTATTAAAAATCCTAAAAAAACCAAAAAAACCAAATTAGAACAATGTCTAAAAAGTATAAAAATTCAAATTCAAAAAACACATATTTTCAATTTACATAATTAAATTATTCCGAAAGTTCCTAAAAACTTCTAAAAAAATACTTACTTTTACAGTATTAAAAATCCTAAAAAAATCAAATTAGAACAATGCCTAAAAAGTATAAAAATTCAAATCCAAAAAACACGTATTTTCAATTTACATAATTAAATTATTTCGAAAGTTCCTAAAAACTTCTAAAAAATACTTACTTTTACAGCATTAAAAATCCTAAAAAAATCAAATTAGAACAATGTCTAAAAAGTATAAAAGTTCAAATTCAAAAAACCCAAAAAACACGTATTTTCAATTTACATAATTAAATTATTTCGAAAGTTCTTAAAAATTCAAAATAATTCTCAAAAAACACTTACTTTTAAAGCATTAAAAATCCTGAATTATCTACAATTCCGGATTACAACTATTCTTAAAAGTCCAAAAATTTACGTCAATTTTCCAATACCGCCCATTTTCAATTCCTCCAATTATGATCTTCAAACTGCAAAAACTCATCAAAAACTCCAAGACTAAACATCAATTGCTGATTTGACATTCAGCACGACCGATAATGATAATCATAAAACTCTGACTGTCAATCGCAAAACTGGGGACAGTACGATATTCAAAAACAAACAAATCGGATAAATATTCCACCGTTTTGAAACGGATTTTTCTCGAAAAAAATTCCAGAAACAAATTTATACAAAAATCGATCAATCCGAATCCGACCCGTACGCTGCTAAAGAAGATAAAACTTTCTGTTTTGCCTGAGGGGTTGTTGAATTTTGGGATTTAGACAAAACAGAACTTGATTGATCCGGAGGTTTGGGATTCCGGATTCCACTAGGACCAGGGACATCTGGAGACTGGGATATCTTAGGATCTTCTGGATCGGCTTTCCTTTTCCTCACAATTAGTCCCTTCAGTCTGTCCTTCGTCGGATTCGATTGCTGTTGCGGTGGGTTGATTACTGTAGAAGACCCAGGATCAGAAATTTGCTTCGTTTGTCCACAAAGCAAAGTCTCCATCAATTCCTTCTGTCCGGAGTTCCTGGGCTTAGTCGGAAACAACAAACTTCCTCTAGAAGAAAGTTCGTCTTCGTCGTCCTCGATCCTCTTGATGATTTTCCCGCCGCTTTGGACTTTGTTGAAGGCTTGTCGGACGAATTCTTCATCTTCTTCTTCTTGTTGTTTTTGGATTTCCGCTAGTAGAAAAGCTTTCTTTTTGTCATCCAAAATGAAATCTCGGGGATCTATTTTCTCGTTTCTTCTGTTCAGTTCCTGGATTTCCTCGAGCTCCCCCATGGCCTGCATCTCTTGCTTACTCATCTTCGTTCTTTTTTCGAGCATCTTCATCGGGTCGTTCTTCTCCGCCTCCAGTTCGGCGTCCTCTTGTTTCGCTTGTTCATTGTAAAATTTAAAAGCGTCAAACAACCTCGTGGCGCCGTGTTCCTGGATATAGTCGCAGTTTTCCAGATCCGTTTTGAACGAAATATCCGCTATGCAGTTGGGACATCGAAAATAGAACCGGAAAATCTTCAATCCGAGATAATTCTCTCCTTCTGCCGTCTCTCTTCTCATGTTGAATTTTTTTCCTTTATATATGTATTCGTGACAAGTGTTGCATTGCATATTGAACGGGACCATCACTCGCTGCACAAACTGACGATTCCGCTTACCTTTGGCCTTCGGGAGCTTCGTAGGATCGAAATCCGGAGGATAATATTTCTGAAAAACAAGAAAACTAAAATCATAAAAAACCTCATATATGAAATTTCCAAAAACAACCAAAGAATAATTCATAAAAAACAAAAATTCATATATCCAACTATTAAAATCCTTTCTAAAAACCGAAATTGATATATGAAGTCTAGAAATTGGGAAAAATTAAGTGATTTATAAAAATCGATGTGTGAAATTTTAAAAACCGCAAAATTCTTCGCTAAAAATCTAAATTCATATATCAAGCCTTTGCAATGATTAAATCCTTTCTAAAAACCAAAATTGATATATGAAATCTAGAAATCGAGAAAAATCAAGATGACTCATTAAAAAATAAAATCCATATATAAACTTCAAAAGTTATATAAAATTATTCCTTAAAACCGAAATTGATATAAAAAAGCCAAAAAATGTATAAATTCTTCGTTGAAAATTAAAATTGATATATGAAATTTGAAAAATTACTTAAAAAAAATAAAATCGATATATGAAAATTCAAAAATCCGCCTACCTGGAAGACTTTTCTTTCTGTTCCCGTCATTCTGAATCAGTCGAGGACAATGTAGAAGACAACAAATAATAATCAAAATTGAATAAAAAACAAAAAACTGGATCACAAGACAACAGAGATGACTGAAAATCGGGTAACTGCAAATTTCGAAATATACTCTGGCGTTGTGTGAAAACCGCTTTTCTCTTTGCATTTTCGGTTTATCTTCTTATCCACAGATAGACTTTTATCTCCAACTAACAAATGACGTCAATTGAAAATAGATTAAATCTGGAGGGGATAAAGTTGAATAAAATTAAATTACTCAAAAACCAGCTTCAAACACTGGAGAAATTGATTTAATTTCCGAAACAATACATGGCCGTTTCTTCAGTTCAGTGGTCTGATTTCTGGCCCACATTGGAGAGGCCCGAGTTCGATTCTTTGCCGATGATGAAAGTGCGACTAGGGCGGTCTTAGTGGGAAACGATCCCCCTCGCTGATGATCGTAGTACAATCCTGAGCCAAACTTTTTATTTTCCCAAAAAACTCAACAAAAAAACCCCATTATCCCTTGATGACAGCTATCGGTCTCAACTTGATTGCTTTGTTGCTGATTCCTGCTTCATGACAAGTGTTAACTACGTCCGTTACGTTCTTGTAGGATTCTGGCGCTTCTTCCATGACCAACTTCGGCGAAGCAACTCTGATGGAGATTCCTTTTTGCTTCAAATTCTCCAGCACTGTTTCAAATGACAGATTTCTTCTCGATTTTGCTCTAGACATGGCCCTTCCAGCCCCGTGGCAGGTAGTTCCAAACGTTTCCTTCATTCCTTGGGTAGTGCCAGTGAGGACGTAGCTGCAAGTACCCATAGAACCTCCGATGAGAACTGGCTGTCCTGTCAGCTGGTAGTCCACGGGGATCAGTGGATGATGTGGTCCGAAGGCCCTCGTGGATCCTTTTCTATGAACACAGAGTTCCTTGGGTCTTCCGTCGATCCAATGTTCTTCAAATTTGGCAATGTTGTGGGAAACGTCGTAAATGACGTGCATGTCCAAGTCATCTGGAGACGAGTTGAAGATTCTACTGAATGCCTGGAATGGTTATTTTAGAAATTTGGAAATCGTAAAAAACGTACTTGTCTGACACAGAACGTCATGCAGGACCGATTTACCCAGGCAAAATTGGCAGCTGCGGCCATTCCTTTCAGGTAATTCTGGCCTTCTTCGCTTCTGATTCTCGCGCAGGCCAGCTGACGGTCGTTGACGAAGATGTTATCTCTGGCCATGGCGCGTTCCATTTCCACAAGGGAATCCGTCGCTACTTGATGACCTAAACCTCTGGAGCCACAGTGGACCATCACGACGACTTGACCGACATCTTCTATTCCCATCTTAGCCGCGGCATGTTTGTCATAGATTTCATCAACAACTTGGACTTCTCCATAGTGGTTGCCAGCACCGAGAGTCCCCAGCTGAGGAAGTCCCCTCTTCTTCGCTCTCGTGGAAACTTTCGACGGATCTGCTTGCAGCATTCTGCCGTACTCCTCGCAGTGTTCCTTGTCTTCTGGCCAGCTGTATCCCTCCCGAAGAGTCCAATCCATTCCGTAGAGAAGGCATTCTTCGAAGTCCTTGGCTTTGATCGGGATGATTCCTTGGGATCCGACTCCTACTGGAATATGGTCGAAAAGCGACTGCGTTAGCTGCTCCTTGTATGGAGCGACGTCTTTTTCGAACAAATTCGTCCTAATCAAGCGGACACCGCAGTTGATGTCGAAACCGACGCCTCCGGGAGACACAATGGCGGCTGGATTCGAAGTATCGAAGGCAGCTATGTTCCCGATGGCAAACCCGTAGCCTGAGTGGATATCCGGGAGTCCTATGGAGTGCTGAAGATCGGAGGGTGGGAATCGATATATGGAAACAAACTACTTACGCCGACAATCGCCGGCAAAGAAGCGACATTCGCCACTTGCTTGACGGCCGGCGTGAATCCTCCGATCCCGCCTTTCCCGAAGGACTGCTCCAATTCGTCGAACATCAACTTCTCCAGATTAGAATTCACATAGAATTTACCTTCGACCTGGAAAAATCATATATGGAGATTTTTAAAAACGAACATTTACATTCATGCCGGGGACGAATCCTTTTTTGATTTTGTAAGCCACAGGAGAGATCCTCTCGATGAATCCGCATTCTTCCTCAAACGTACGAGGCATCTTGATGGATTTCCTAAATAATAAAAGAATAAACAACAAATAACAACCAAAATTACGAAATAGGACAATAAATACGTAAACTGACAAAATTGCACTTTTGGCAAATCGGACTTTTTCGACTCATTTGTTTTTTCAAAAAAAACTTCATTGGCATATTCAAAGTTGTTCTGATTATTTTTCCCTAGTCTCTTTCTTGCCCGACAACCTCAATTGCAATAGAATTAACCACATTTCGGAAGAACTGAAAAACGAGTTTGGCAAATCGGACTTTTGCTTACAATTCTTTTTGGAGAAACAATTTGATTGGCTGTATTGCAGTGCCTCTTACCTTTTTTGATTTTTTGCTCGATGATGCTAGATTTGATTAAATTGGCCGGACTACCAAACAACAAGTGAGGAAGTATTTTGGAAAATCGGGCGTTTTTGATTCAATTTCTTCAAAAAAAGACTTGACTGACTTTATTCAAATTTCTTAAATTTTTAAATTTTTTATTTTTTTATTCAACAATGTCAGATCCAATTAAGTTAGCTAAACTTCGGAAACAGAATTCTGATGATATCAAGAATCTGGGAGCTGCATTCGGAATCAGACTTGCTGTCGTTTTCTACGCTCAATTCCACGATTATTTCTTTCATGTAAGCTTTGTAATTTTACTTCATATATGACTTTACTTTTATTGCAGGTAAACTTCACAGATATCGACTATAAGGTATTTTCTGAAGGCGCTAGTTATGTTTCCCAAGGCAAATCTCCATATTTGAGCCCTACTTACCGCTACAGTCCTTTCCTGGCTTGGCTCTTGGTTCCTGTCGTTAGTTTTCCCGATTTTGGTGGGTTTTATTGTAAATAAATTAATTTGAAAACATATTGATATATGAAACTACTGATTGAAAAGTGTGTTCATATATGGAAGTACTTTTTTATAAGTTTATTCATATATGGAAGTACTTTTTTGCAAATATGCTTGTATGTAGAAATTTGAGTTTCTAAACATACTTGTATATGGAAATGCTGTTTTAGAAGCATATTTGCGTATGGAATTGCTTATTTTTGGATTTTTATAGAAATTTGGAAATTTAGGGAAGATTCTTTTTTGTTTCGCGGATATCGTCGTAGGATGGCTGCTTCTGAAGATTCGTCGTTCACAAAATGCTCAATTTGCGGATTCTGACGGAAATATTCCAGAAGAATTCGACAGTGTTTCTGGTGTTAATGCTCTTTGGCTCTTTAATCCGATGACGATTGTTATTTCTGCCAGAGGAAGCGCGGATTCTCTTCATTCTTTGGCGATTCTGGCTTCACTTTACTACATCAGAACCGGGAACTGGATTCTGGCCGCTTTAATCCACGGGTTTGGAGCTATACATTTGAGGATTTATCCAATTATTTATCTACCTTCGGTTTTTTTGCATTTTGTTTATTCAGAAAAAATTTTTGGATTTAAGGATTTCGTTCAAAAATCTTTAAAAAACTGGAAAGGATACATCTACGCTTTCGTAAGTTATTTTTTAATTAAAAAAGTTCCTTAAATTAAAAAAATTAATTTTTTTAAAGAATTTAAAAATTTTTAAAAATAATTTTTTAAAAGTTTTTTGAAAAATTTTAATAATTATTATTTCAGATAGCTGTTATGTGTTTTATTTTTGTTATTTTTGCATGTTATTTACTGTACGGTAATTTCGGAGTTCATCAATTTATTTTTTACCATTTTTCTCGAATAGATCCGAAACATAATTTTTCGCCTTATTTTTTGTCGATATATCTTTCATCAGATAATCCTGATCTGCTCAAATGGATTTCAACAAGTGCTTTTGTTCCTCAATTGGCTACAGTAATAGGATTTGCTTTGAAGTATGCTCATGATCTCGAATTTTGCTGGTTTTTGACGACTTTAGGCTTTGTTTCTTTCAACAAAGTCTGCACAAGTCAATATTTCATCTGGTATATAATTTTCACTCCAATAATTGCCAATTCTCTCCAGGTTTGTTTAAAATTATTTAATTTAAATTAAAAAGTGCTTAAAATTATTTAATTTTAATTAAAAAGTGCTTAAAATTATTTAATTTTTATTAAAAAGTGCTTAAAATTATTTAATTTTAATTAAAATTGTTTAATTTTTATATTATGATTATTTTAGATTACGACTAGTCAATTTTTAAAATTGGTCCTGGTTTGGTATATCGGTCAGGGGATTTGGCTCTCATTCGCGTACTTGCTGGAATTCCAAGGTTGGAACACGTTTATTCTAATTTGGGCAGCTTCTATTTTGTTTTTATTTATCAATTCATGGATAATGGTTACTGTAATCAAGTTGTACAGAACGAAAGAACAACAATTAGCTCTGATAGAAGGAAAATCCAAAGAAGATTAAGTCGGTGCGTTACGAAACACAAGATCGGTTCCCGCAGCGAATTCCTGCAAGATCGTGACAAGTCCGCTTGTTTGTTTGTGGAACGAATGGAGCCTAATGTGAGAAATTTCGAAGTTTTAATTTTATGCCGGTCTTCGTGAATTTTGGTCGTTAAAAATTGCTTATTTTTGTATTTCATTGTCCATATTCTAAAGATACTTATGTATGTTTAAAGTCTGTTTGTTTTCCAGGTTGAATTCTGTATTCTGAAGTCAATGGTCTGCATTCTCGATTTTTGTATGTTCGAGATATGCTTTCTGGAGCTATTTGTGTTATAAGTCTGACTTTCCAGATTCTGAGTTTATACTTTTAGGTTCAACTCTCTGTATTCTGAATTCAATAGTCTATGTTTTGAATCTTTATTAGAAATCTGATTTTTTCATCCTGAAGCTCATTGTTTATCTTCTGAACCTAACTCTCTGGATTCTAGGTCTGTCCATTTTCTAACTTCAGCTCTCCAGATTCTAAATACAACTGTCTATGTTCTGAATCTGTATTCTGTGTCTAGCTCTGTATATCCTGAAGTCAACGATCTGTATTCCAAAAACTTGATTAGTTCATTACTGCTGTTGCTTAAACCGTTTGTTGATATATAAAACATGAAATTACAGTGAATGGATTAAAAGCTGAGGAATATCGAAGCCCACGATATGGTTTTTGTTGAAGTAGAAATCTCCAGACAAGTTTTACTTTTTTATTCTTACCGTAACCTGTTTGAACATGAACTCATCGAAATTTTGTTTACTATTTGACAATGACGTTCGAGTTTTGTCTGGATAATTAGTGATACACTTCCTCGTCGAGAACTCAAGGATTTCTCAACGAATGTCTGGCGAAAAATGCTGAAAAATGAACACACTCGAAACTGAGATAAGTTTGTAAACTGTAAAAGTTTATTTACTTCCAGAAAACAAATCTTAGGTCTTTGAACTCGGACAAAGTTGACAGATTCAGTAAGTGATTTTAATTTGAATAATATTATGAAAGTCGAAAATTTTTTTTACACGAATTTTAGATTTTAAAATTCATTAAATTTTGGAAATTTTAACGAAAATCTAAAAAATTTCAAAAATTTTCCAAATTTGTTAAATTTTGAAAGCTTTTAAAAACAAAGAATTTCCGAAAATTTCTGAATCTTTGCTGAATTCTGGAAATTTGAACTTATTGGATTCTGGAAGACTTTACGAATTTTTGCAGTTTTGAGAAATTCGAAAATTTTCCAGTAAATTTTGAAAAATTAGAAAATTTCGAAAATATTTTTAAATTTTCAGGGATTTTAGTGATTGGTTTCAGAAATGGAGATGATTAAGGAACTCGGAAGGGGGACTTTTGGGGTCGTTTCTGAAGCGAAGATGGATTCTAGATCGTTTGCTGTCAAAGTTGTGGATTTTGAAGATCAAAAAGGATTTAAAATTGCCATGCAAGAAGTGGAAATTTTGAAACTTCTGAATCATCCTTTATTGATCAACTGTCATACTGTAGAAGTCGTAGAAACGAAAATCTTCATCGTGATGGATCTGATTCGAGGGATGACTTTGGAAGAAATCAAATACAGTATACCTGGAGGCAGATTGACTTCAGAAGAACTGAAGCCGATTTTCGCGGAAGTTGTTTGTTCTTTAGGATATCTCCATGGATTAAGGATCCTCCACAACGACGTCAAGCCAGGGAATATCGGATTAACGACGTCCGGCCATGTGAAGTTGATCGATTTCGGAAGCGCGTTTTTTGTAAAAAACGAAAGCAAAGAAATCCGGGGGTCCTTGGGGTACATCGCCCCGGAGGTCCTGGAACGAAAAGGCTGCAGTTTCAAGAGCGACGTCTGGTCTCTGGGGTGTACTGTATTTGAGTTGTTCTACGGAATCCGGGCTTTCGAGGATATCAGATCCGTCGTCGAAAAAAAACCGAATTTTTCAGGAAATTTATCAATTTTCGAAAAATTAATTGAAAAAATGCTTTTAAAAAACCCCAAAATTCGATATTCTTTAAAAAATATTAAAGAAAATGATTTTTTTCAAGGATTAGACTGGTGTCTGGCGGATCAAGGAAATCTCGACCCTGTTTTCTTCCCAGGATCAGTGGAAAATTAATTTTTAATTGCCGAAATTTGTCACGAGTATTGCTGGTCGATTCCAACGTTTTTAGCGAGGTTTTAAAAATAAAATATTTTAAATTAAAATTTTTCATAAAATTATATTAAAGTTTTAAATTAAAATTGTATTATTGAAAAAATAAATAAAATTTTTTTTAAAATTGTCTCGAGAAGAATTTCAAAAATTTTTCAAGAAAGTTTAAAATTTAAAAATTTTTGACGAAATTTCCATTTTTTCCCTTTTTTATAAAGTTCTACCTTCTCTGCGCAAGAATTCAGGAATTTTAAAAAATATCACTATTGTAAAAATTAAAGATTCCCCAAAAACGACTTTAAAAATTTATAAAAACATCTAAAATTTAGGTAAAAGAAAAAAAGAGAGCGAGCGAGAACAAGGCGCGTCGATTTTAGTTTTAAATTACCAGATTTGCCGTTTTTTTCATTTCAACAAAATTCACTGTCTACGCGGGAGTTTAAAAATTCAAAAAAATATATATCAGTTTTTTAAAAAATTTAATATTTGTTGAAATAAATTTTCAGAATTTCAAAAACGAAACTTGCCGCTTTGTCCCTGAAAATCAGTCTTTTGGAATGCTTAACTGGCCAGAAAGGACTCACACCGTTGGTCCGATCTCGAAGGACAATTGTTTATGTGACAAATCTGTCCATAGCTGCTTATCCTTATTGTTTTCCGACGAAAATTTGCATAATTATCGATCGACAAAACTAGATTGTAAATGAGGATTCATCATTGAATCATGTGGATGAAAGAAAAAAAAGATGAATCGTCACTTGTTCGCTTTAGGGTTCTTCGTTCATCTGGTCCTGTTTTATTCCATTTTTGATATTTACTACCAATCCCCCCTTGTCAAAGGAACCAAGCCTCATCCGATCACTAAGGGACCCGGATTAGCCAAAAGAGTCGTTGTTTTTTCCGCAGGTTTGATTTTTAAAATTTTTCATATATGAATTTCAAATTTTCCACATTCAAATTTTTGGAATTTTCCATTGACAAATATCCAAAATTTTTCATATATGAATTTCAAATTTTCCACATTCAAATTTTTAGAATTTTCCATTGACAAATTTCCAAGATCTTCCATATATGAATTTCAAATTTTCCACATTCAAATTTTTGGAATTTTCCATTGACAAATTTCCAAAATCTTCCATATATGAATTTCAAACTTTTCGTGTATCTTTTTAACATACAAAAAACCAAAGTTCATATATGAAAAAGCTTTAATTTTCCAAATTTTTTTATATATAATTTTCCGGAATTTTTTTTATATGGATTTTGGATTTTTCATATATGAATTTTTGTGGTTTTTCATATATGAAAGTTGGGATTTTTTGGAACTTTATATGAACTTTTATTTTTTAGACGGACTGAGATCCAGTGCTTTGTTCGGGAATCCAGATCGAAGTTTATTCCTCCATGAGATTATTCGTCGAGGATCGGGGATCTGGGGGATTTCGAAAAGCCATGTGCCGACGGAATCCAGACCGGGCCATGTGGCGATGCTGGCGGGGTTCTACGAGGACGTCTCGGCGGTGACTTTGGGCTGGAAGCACAATCCGGTCAAATTCGATTCTGTTTTCAACCAAAGTAGGTTTTCTTACATGTGGGGCAGTCCGGATATTCTTCCTATGTTTTCTGACGAAATAAAAAATGTAAAAACTTGGATGTACACTCATGACGAAGAAGATTTTGCTGCTTCTGACGCTGCTAATCTGGATCGATGGGTTTTCGACAAAGTTTATTCATTTTTCAAAGATGCAGATGAAAATTTGAAAATTAAGTTGAAAGAAGACAAATTAATTTTTTTCTTGCATTTATTGGGACTGGACACCAACGGACACGGCCACAAGCCCCGCTCCGAGAAGTACCTGGACAACATCAGGATCGTCGACGAAGGAATTAAAAATATTTCTTTTATTTTTGGAGATTTTTTCAAAGACGACAAAACAGCTTTTATTTTCACTTCGGATCACGGCATGACGGACTGGGGATCCCACGGATCTGGAACTGATGATGAGATTTTGACTCCTTTCGTTGCCTGGGGTTCTGGAGTCCATAAGAAGGCTTCCAAACAAGTCATCAATCAAGTCGACATCGCTCCTTTTATTTCCGGACTTCTGGGGATCGCCGTCCCTATGAACAGCGTCGGAGTTTTGCCTCTGGATTTCCTTGACGGATTTCCTCAATTCAAGTACCAAGCAGCTTGTGCTAATCTCCAACAGGTAAATTATTGTAAAACTGATGAAATCGATATATGAAAGTTGAATTTTAGATGGTAGAACAGTACAACATTAGGAGGACAGAGAGAGAATCGAATTCGCTTCCTTACATGTTTAGGGATTTTCCTGGATTTAAGTCTAGTGTTTTGAACAAAGTTCAGGAGCAGATTTATGAATTGAAAGCTCAAAGAAGACTGGACCAAGCAGCCAGGTTCTGCGTGGAGTGGGTCCCGCGGGTGAAGGACGCTCTGATCTACTTCCACCGCTACCAGAGGTTCTCTCTCGGAATCGCCATAGCTTTACTGTTTACAACTTGGAATTTTACTTTATTTGCAGTATTTTCAAGGTGAATTTTATATGAATTAACAATTTTATACAAATTAATTTTTTTCAGAAATTCAAAATCGGCTCCGATCGAAGTTAAAAATTTTTTTCCGAATTCTGTTTTTTCTGGAATTTTGATTTTTTCGATTTTTTTAATTTTTTATCAAAAATTGCCATTAACTAATTATTTTTATTATTTATTACCCATCTATCTGGCTTCGGTCGCACGAAACGTCGGTTTTTTTTCGACTTCGGTCCCGAATTTTTTGTTTTTTAAAGAATTATTTTTAAAATTCAAAGATGTTAAAAAAGAAAAAATTTTTCTTGATTTTATTTATCCTGGTTTCGTTTTTGGTAAGTTGTTTAATTAAATAAAATTATTTTTATTTTTTTTTTAGGTATTGCTTTGACTATATTCGTCGCCGCATTTTTTCAAAGATCGATTTTGTCGTTGATGTTGGTCTTCATCGCCTTATTGCCTTTCATCCACGGAAATCAACTTTATCCATGGTTAGTTTTTATTTTTTTCAATAATTAAAATTTCCTAAAATCTAGAAATTCCAGAAATCCAATATTCTGAATTTTTTAAAAATTTTTTAATTTTTTCTGAAATCTTCTGAATCCTTTTAAAATTCCCTAATTTTTTTAAATTTTTTCTAGGATCTTCTGAATCCTTTTAAAATTCCCTGATTTTTCCTAATTTTTTCTAGGATCCTTTGAATTCTTTTAGAATTCCCTAATTTTTTCTAAATTCTTCAGAAAACATTACAAATTTCAAAGTTCTTCCAAAATTTTCTAAATCTTAGAATCTTTCAATTTCTGAAATCTTTTGAAATTTTGAAATTTATAACTTTGTGTTTTTTTAAAACTTTAAAATTTAATTTTGTAATTTCTAAATATTTATAATTTTTTCAAATTTTTAAATATTTATGATTTTTTAAATTTATATAATTTTCAGGAATGCTATGTGGTTTACAAGTAGTATGATTCTGGCCATTTTTCCTCAATTAGAAACCGTCGGAAAAACTCCATTACCGTTTCTTGGAATTTTAGCTCCTTTTTTGGCTGCTATTATTTTGAAAGAATTTATTAAAAAATACAGATCTAATGGAAGTTTTATTTTTTCTAAATTTCCAATAATTTTATTTGGAATTTCAATATTGAATTTTATTTCAAATATTTTCGAACATTCTCCTTTTTTAATTAAAATTATTTCTTGGTTATCGATTCCTGTTGGATTTATTTTGCCTCTGACGTCATCAAAAAATTTGGCAGAAAAAACAGTAACTTGGTTAACAAGTTTATTTTTGTCTTATTCGATGCTCACTCTTGCTTACGAGTCAATATTTGTCTTACTGTATTGTATATTATTATTTGCATATGTCAGATTGGAATTTTCACATTTAAGTGATGACCAATTTTTCCAATTGGAGATAAAATCCACATCTAACAAGAAAAATACCGGTAAGTTTGATTATTTATAAATTATTTAATTTTTTGATTTTGTAAAACTAAATTTTTTAAAATGAATTTTATATATTTAAATTAGCCTAAAATTTCGATGAAAAAACTGATTTAAAAATGAAAAATATGTATTATACGGTATTTACTTTCTTTCGACTTTTTAATTTCGAAATTTTTAAAATTAATTTTATATTTAAATTAACCCAAAATGTCGATTAAGAAACTAAAATTGATCTAAAAATATATCATACGGTATTTACTTTCTTTCGACTTTTTAATTTTGAATTTTTTTCGATATTTTAACTAGCCTAGAATGTTAATCAAAAAATTAAAGCAAACTAGTCTAAAAACAAAAAATATATTATACGGTATTTACTTTCTTTCGACTCTTTAATTTTGAGTTTTTTAAAATTAATTTTATATTTAAATTAACCCAAAATGTCGATCAAGACACTAAAATTGATCTAAATATATATTACGTTTATTTTCGACTCTTTAATTTCAAAATTTTCTTTTTTAAAATTAATTTTATATTTAAATTAGCCCAAAATATCGATCAAGACACTAAAATTGATCTAAAAATATATCACATTTATTTTCGACTCTTTAATTTCGAAATTTTCTCTTTTTTAAATTAATTTTATATTTAAATTAACCCAAAATGTCGATCAAGACACTAAAATTGATCTAAAAATATATTACATTTATTTTCGACTCTTTAATTTCGAAATTTTCTTTTTTAAATTAATTTTATATATTTAAATCAGCCTAAAATAGTAATTGTAACTAAAAAGTAATTTAAAGAGGAAAATATATTATATTTTTTTTGATTCACATTGATTTCGAAATTTTTTAAATCTGTTTTTTTATAGTTGAATTACTTTAAAATTACAATTAAATACTAATAGTACCTATTTTAAAAAATTCCAAAATCAAAGCAAATTAAAATGTTTCGAAAAAAACAATTTTTTTTGTTAATTTTAAAAAATAAAAATAATTAAATTTCAGATATCCATGGTCAATTTTCACCGAAAGAATGGCAAAGAGCATTTATTTTGATTGCTCTTGTTCTACTTGCATTTTTTGGAACAGGAAATAT
Organism: Halicephalobus mephisto; assembly: GCA_009193035.1. Classification (NCBI taxonomy): domain Eukaryota; kingdom Metazoa; phylum Nematoda; class Chromadorea; order Rhabditida; family Panagrolaimidae; genus Halicephalobus; species Halicephalobus mephisto. The sequence continues at coordinate 103,123 of SWDT01000025.1, read as the reverse complement.
TGCTAGTCTTAATAGTTTTAATCCGACATTTTTGAGAAATTTTATAACAGTTTTTTCGCCTTTCACAATGGCTGCTCTTTTGATCCTGAAAATAGCTCTTCCTTTTTTGATGATTGCATTTGCATATTCAGCTATTTTACATCTAGAACATCGAATATTTGTAAGACTCTCAATTCTCCTAATGATCATAACAGATTCAATGGCGATGATATTTTTCTTCTTCTTGAAGGATGAAGGAAGCTGGTTGGAGATCGGCATAAGCATAAGCAACTTCGTCATCAGCATGGTTTCATCCGCGATCGTTTTCCTTCTTCTGCATTTGGCCAATTTCCTGTTTCCTTTAACTACGGATGACATCAAGGAGAAAATTCAACGGAGAAAAGTAGACTCGGATGTGTGATCTGTCCCTGGACTTTCAAATATCCCTAAAGATAAACTAGATGTCTCACCTTTTGGCATTACAAGATTCATAAATCAATAATTTACACAATAAATGAAATGTTGCGTTTTTTGAGTTTTAAAGGTTCAGGCACTGTCGACGGGATGCAGACGGTGATTGGAATACAGAACTCGAAGTAGTCCTCCGTGACCAGTGATTTTGAAGATCTGGAGGGAAATGAGTGGTAAATAGATAAAAAGCAAGGAAATTACCTCATCGTGGAAGGCTAGAAGTGTCGCACAGGATGCGTTGTCGGTGGCGGTCTCGAATGCTCTGAAGACATAATGCAACAAAGTATCGGCTTCCTCTGGACTCAGTTTTGCGACGCTTGGCCCGATGTCACTTGCTTTGAAGCTTGTTAGGGCTTTTGCAGCGACTTGGCAAGCCTTATCCTTCACATTCTGGGAAATCGATATATGAAAAAATGATTAATGAAATAATCCTACTTGATTCTTGGATTGTAGAGGGATAGATCTGGCAAGTTCCTTCAGGATATCAACCCATCGCTGATTTTGGATCATCTGCAGGATTGTTCTTTCATCAGGACCACTGAGGGATCCGGCCTCCTCGTCGTCTTCTTGGAAGGCCTGGGCGTCGAGTTCCTCCACTCTCAGCCTTCGGTAACTAGTGTCATTCATGTTTTTCGCCATTTTGACGATTCAATCCTGAAATTTATATGTCAAACAATAGAAACGATGAAATAAATAAGGACTAAAATCAATGAAAAACGTGAGTCAGCGGGACGACTTTTCCGAATTCCTTTTGGGACGATTACGCGGGGTTCGATCGCGAAAAAATTCGTTCTTTTTCTTGGCAAGTACACAAAGACGACATATATCGATTTATTGGAGAAAAAAAAGTAAATAAAAATGAATAAAATTAAAATTCGAGGACCTACAAAAACGAAAATCAGAATTTAAAAAAAAAAACAAAACCGATCGCGCTTATTTCGTCGAGAACACAAGGCCAAAAAAAAAAGAAAAAAATACTTTTAAATTTTGTTGAGAAAAATTTATTTATAAAGTAATTTTTTATAAAAATTCATCTGATTAGACGGCGATTTTAAAATAATTTCGGAAAAAATAAAAATAGCAGTATTTAAGGTTTAAAAAATTATTTATAATTATTCCAAAATGAATTTTTGGAACTTTTCAGAAATACCGTATTTGCTCTAATTGTGGCACATCCTGAAGGTTTGGATGAAAGGAAACTGACATGTGCAACAATAAAGTTAGATAACATACAAGTTCCTGATGGGTCGATCGAAAAATAGTGGCACATGTGCCACAAATAGAGCAAATACGGTAATAGAAGATTTTGAAAATTTTTAGAACATAATAGGAAATTCTGAGACTTTCCAGAATAGATTAGAAGATTCTGAAAATTTTTAGAATATAATAGAAGATTCTGAAAATTTTGAATTTTGCGAATTTTTCTGAAACTTGAGAATTTTATGAACATCTCTAAGGTTTTTTAGATTATAACAGAAGATTCTGAAAATTTTTAGATTATAATAGAAGATTCTGAAAATTTTTAGAATATAACAGAAGATTCTGAAAATTTTTAGAATATAATAGAAGATTCTGAAAATTTTTAGAATATACCGTATTTGCTCTATTTGTGGCACATCCTGAAGGTTTGGATGAAAGGAAACTGACATGCGCAACAATAAAGTTAGATAACATACAAGTCGTTCAACATTTCCTGAAATGCCCAGCAAAGAACCGAACTATTCAACCTTACCATCTTTGGACTGACCCAATCACAGCCATGAAGACGTTATTCCCCGATTTTGTACCAAATACATAACTGTTGGAAGAGGCAATAAATAATAATAATAAAATAATAACATACAAGTTCGTGATAGGTCGATCGAAAAATAGTGGCACATGTGCCACAAATAGAGCAAATACGGTATTTAAAATGTTTATTTTTAGATTTTGTTGGAGCAGAAATAGGACTTGAAAACATAAATTGAATATTAAAAAGTGCGGGATACTGTAGGACATGATTGGATTTCTTTATTGTTAGATGTTGGGATTACTGTAAAATTTGTATCCTTGTCTTACTGTTTTAATGAAAATTGTTAAATTACTTTTTTATTTCAACAGTAAGTAAATAAGTAAGTTTTTATGGTCTTCAGAGAATTCGCGGCGAGAGTTAGTTTCATTTTTAAAATTTTTAAATATAATTCTACTTTTGCTGATTTTCGGACAAAAACTAAAAAGAAAATTTGAAAAAACAGCCTGAATATCAGGGGATCTGGGATACTGTAAAGCCTGATTAAATTTCCTTATTGTTAGATGTTGGGATTACTGTAAAACTCGTATCCTTGTCTTACTGTTCAAGTGAAGATTATTATTATATTTTTATTTTCTATCTTAGTGGATTTTAATTTCAAAATTAAAATGTTATAAAATATAAAACAGAAATTATTGAGGAATTGGCTGAACACGAATTTTTATAATTTAATTTCAAAATTAAAATGTCGGAAAATTAAAAAATATAATGCAGAAGTTATCTAAACATGAATTTTTATAATTTTTTGGAAAATTTCGGAAATCTCGATTTTAGACATTGATTCAAAATTTCTTTCAGATTCTAGAAAATTTCGAAAAGTTTTTCAGATTTTGGAAAATTTCGAAAAGTTTTTCAGATTTTGGAAAATTTCAAAAAAATTTTCAGATTTTGGAAAATTTCAAAAAATTTTATGAAATTTTCAGAAACTTCAGAATCTTCCGTCGGATTCTGAAAGCTTCTAGAAATTTCTACAACATTCTAGAAAAATAATCACTATTTAAAAAATTATTATTTAAAAAAATAAAATAATTATTTTTAAAAAAATTAAAAATTATTATTTTTAAAATTTCTCACATGAAATGTTGAAAGATATTTGTGAACTGCAAAAACTGTAAATCTGATTCATTAGTGACTGTACGAAGTTTTGCTTATAAATAAGCATAGATGGATCGATCGTTAACTCTATCCTTCTTGATTTCTCTGCCAAACAAACTTGATAAGGAAACCGAGCGGGAAAATGTATAAAAATTAAGTTCAAAATTAGTTTTCTTGCTTTTTTGAAAATGATAGTTAGATCGTTCAAGGTTTATATTTTTCTGATTCTCTTCGTAAGATGCTACTGTACTGTAGAGCTCGAGTGTGGGAAGCAGTACGAACCATTGAATACTGTAAGTTTCGATGGAATTTTTAAGTAGTTTTTTTCAAATTTAGTTAATCGGAGGTGGCAGAGAGGTGGAAGATTATGAACATCCCTGGTTTTGCGACTATGACGTCATCAATTTTGACGGAACTTCAAGTAAGACTGATTAATTATAAACTTTCAAATCAAAGTACTGTAGAAAATTCCAGGATTTTTCGGAGAAAATAATTTCTATCATTTGATAAAAATGAAAGCTTTGAAAATGTTTAAAACTTTCTTTAGAAATAATTATGAATATATTTTCTTAATTTTACAACAATAAGATTAATTTTGTTATTTTAGAACATTGTGGAGGAACTCTGATTTCTCGTGAATATATAGTGACTGCTGCTCATTGCTTCGATGGCAGAGAACATAATCTCATATCCGATAGTGTAGCAAATCTTACATGTGGGATTAAAAAAAGCAGAATTCTGCTGAATGTAACTAGAATCATCAAACACCCTGGATGGGACGCTCATTCTCATGATATCGCCGTCATACAGATTCCGAAAATTGCATATTCCACAGTACTGAGACCTGCTTGTGTTATTAGCTCAGAAGAACTATTGGAAAATAGTAAAGTGACCGTCGTCGGAACAGGAGATACTCGTAAGTTATAATTGGGATTGAAAGCAATTAATCATTATCTTGTTTGAAATATAGATTTTCCTTTCGGTCGACCTAAACATGCCCAAACAGCGGAGATTTATCTGAAAGACGCCTTACTTTGTCAAGAGCAGTATGGTCTTGGAGAGAAATCTGAACAGAATAACTTGTGTGCAGGTAAATTTCTGACAGCCGTGAAATCAGGAGATGAAGGAGGTCCTCTGCTTGTGCTTTACAATATGAGGTACTACTTAGTTGGAGTCATCAGCACCAGGAAAGGGGACATTCTGAAAGATTTTCGTCAAGACAAACATCCTGTATTATTCACAAGGATAAAGGCAGAATGTGAATTCTTTAAAGAACATACGGATTTCGACTGCTATAGTAATTCCATTCCTTTGAGGGAAAGTGACATAGAGAGCCATATCTGTGGTCATACTACTGTATTGTCAAATGGAACTACTCTCCATCCATGGTACTGTAGAATCTATGACACTAAAGGAGTAGATTTCTGTGGAGCAACTTTGATCTCCTTCAGTCACGCCGTGACTGCAGCTCATTGCATCGAATCTGTAAAGCCGACTCAACGATTTCATCAGGAGACTTCATATATCGAATGTGGATTAAAACATCAAAGAACGTGGTTCAAAAGTGTTACAATATCCCCTAAATATAGAGCAGACTATGTCAAAGACGACATTGCTATTTTAAAATTCACTGAAAAGCTTCATTTCGACGGAGAAACTGCTCCAATTTGCTTTTTGCCAGAAAACCATGTTTTGGATAAGGAGATGACGGCAGTCGGGATGAGCCACAACGATCATGAGTATAAATATGAAAAAAGAGTCGTATCTGAGTTCCCTGTACACATCGTTCATGATATTTCTTGTATATACAGGTTAGTTTTATTAGTGCTAAGATCTATAGAACGATTAACATCAAAATCAAATTGAATTTCCGCGCAACAATAAGATAAATTGATCTGTTCGAATGATGAACGGTGCGAGCTATCATCGCCATCGCTATTCCCAAGATTATAAAAGCTTTGTATTGTAAGATAAAAATATCCGATCGAAAGACAAATTTCGAAATATTTGTTTAAATAAGCTGCGGATTTCATTTTGAATTGACAGATAATTTACATTCACATTTAACTGAACGTAATGACACTTAAAAATTCCTAATTGTAGTAGTCATAGATTTCCTTTTAACCGAGCACAATCAGTAACACGTTTGTGGTCCAACGAAAGTTGATTCTGAGTACTGTTGCGAAACGCGAATCTAATTCCGAATCGAGATTCTCCGAAAGCCATAGAATTCTATTTCTCCCTGAGGGCAAATCAAGTGAGGCTCAAACTGCCAGTATTTAAGGAAGCTGCCAAACCCCCATCCGTCGCGTGACAGGTATTAAGGCTCTGTTATACTTTATTGTGTTTATCCCCTGTATTGTCCTATTGTCCCCTAGATTTAGACTATTTGTGTTTTACTGTACTTGAATAAAGTAGGAGTACTCCCCCTCTAGCGATTAGGACTACGTGGACTACATCCGGGTCCACGATAAGCACAGGCAATATGTTCGGATCAGTTTTTCCGCAATTAAAAAGGCATAAGCATGTTGGTTGTGCTCAATAAGGTTCAACCTTCTTTGGGTTACAATCGTTCCATCCAGTGCGTTCAGATAGAATCCAACATGATCGTAATCGGAGATTCTTACGTGTTGATTACGTTCAGTTAGATGTGATCGTAACTTACATACGAAATTTCCGTAATTGTAAATATATAAATACCGATTGATCTGCCTCAACATTGAGAGTAAACTGAAGACTCTGGTTTTGAAGTCGGTCTCTTTATAAACTTGAACAGAGGATTAAAGTTTTGAAAAAGTTCCTATTTTAGTCGATTTCTTGAACTACAGCATTTGAATAAGATTATACACATTCATAAGATTTCGAAGTTCTTTAAAATCTATTGGATTATTTTTGGAAGTTCCCAAAACCATATAAAGATCAAATCTCGTAATTTTCGGTCTTGATTGAAAAACTGCAAAAACCTGTATTAATGTAATTTTCCCAGTTTCCTACAAAACATTTCAATATAGTTCATAAGAATTTAATTCGCTTAAGGTTCCACTTTTCAGTAAATTACAAGGAATTGATAACAATGCGATCTGCGCTAAAGCGAAGGATAAAATGGTTTCTAGAGGAGATAGTGGTGGTCCTCTGGTGACGACTATAACGGCCGACGGTCATGTGAAATACTTCATCACGGGGATCATATCCCAGGGCAAACGAGATTCTAGTATCGTCAGTTTCGCCAGAGTGCAGAGCTTTAACGATTTCATCTCGCATTTCTCAGATGTACCACCTACAGGTACTGTGAATCATCTGGAGACTCCGTTTTTACTGATTTTCATGACGTCACTTGTCCTTCAACAATAGCACTAGAAATATCTGCTTTAATTAGTTATATATGGATTTACAAAGGAATCACCGGGTAAATGATTGATACAAAATAATGTTGTGATGATCTTTGATACTTGTAGAAATATTCAACCATAGCTCAATAAAGTTCATAATATAGGGAAAATTATTCATCGAATAACAATAATTTGATTGCATTTTTACTTTTCATGATTTTTTGAACGATATTTGTGGCTTTCGCTGATTAGGCTGTTCCAAATTCTCAATATGATGAATTTCACGTAAAATACAAATTGTATGAATGAATATGAATCTTCTAGAAAACCTTAAAATTAAGTACCATTTGTGAAATTTATCGAAATTTCCGGAACTCTAAGGTACATAACGTCATTCTGATGCCAGATTATATATTGTTAACTTCAAGATTCTTCAAACTTCTTATTTTCAGAGTTTTTCCGGTAACTATGATTCATAATCTTGATATTACAGTAGGTTTAAATCATAGTCACCTATGACTCTGCAAAATTATTTATTTTGAAAAATATAAAGCAAACCGAACATCATTGGCCTTTATAAAGGTCTGTATGTTGCATTATTGATAAGAAAAAAGCGGAAATCACATAAAAAGTCCATTTCAAATCATTGTTTATTTTGAAAATGACAGTTAACTTCGTAAAATGTTACATTCTATTAATTCTCTTTCTAAGATGCTATTGTATTGTGGAACTTCAATGTGGAGAGCAATATGAGCCACCACCAACTGTAAGTTTTGAAGGAATTTGTAAATAATTTTAAATTATATTTAGTATATCGGAGGAGGCAGAGAAGTGGAAGATTATGAACATCCCTGGTTTTGCGATTACGATGTTGTCAATTTTGACGGAAGTTTAAGTAAGCTTTATTAATTATAAATTCTCGTAAAAGTAGTCGAACTTGATAAAATTATCACAAATTCTCACAACCGGTAAATTTTCGAAAACCTTTTGGGCTCTTCTGCAATGTTTCAACGGAATTCTAGAACTTTTTAGAAAAATAATTTTTAATTTTCGATCCGAAATAAAACTTCTACGAGGTTCTAACAATCTGTCTTCACTTAGTTTGATAACGATACTTTTTTCTATTTCATAACAGTATAATTTCTTAATTTCAGCTCACTGTGGAGGAACTCTGATTTCTCGTGAATATATAGTGACTGCTGCTCATTGCTTCGATGGCAGAGAACACGATCTCATATCCGATAGTGTAGCAAATCTTACATGTGGGATTAAAAAAAGCAGAATTCTGCTGAATGTAACTAGAATCATCAAACACCCTGGATGGGACGCTCATTCTCATGATATCGCCGTCATACAGATTCCGAAAATTGCATATTCCACAGTCCTGAGACCTGCTTGTGTCATCAGCAACGAAAAATTATTAGAAAACAGTAAAGTGACCGTCGTCGGAACAGGAGATACTCGTAAGTTATAATTGGGATTGAAAGAAGTTAATCATTATCTTGTTTGAAATATAGATTTTCCTTTCGGTCGACCTAAACATGCCCAAACAGCGGAGATTTATCTGAAAGACGCCTTACTTTGTCAAGAGCAGTACGGTCTTGGAGAGAAATCTGAACAGAATAACTTGTGTGCAGGTAAATTTCTGACAGCCGTGAAATCAGGAGATGAAGGAGGTCCTCTGCTTGTGCTTTACAATATGAGATACTACTTAGTTGGAGTCATCAGCACCAGGAAAGGGAACTTCATCACCGATTTTTACCAGAATATGTCTCCGGTTGTATTCACCAAAATAAAAGCGGAATGTGAATTCTTTAAAGAACATACGGATTTCGAATGCTACAGTAATTCCATTCCTTTAAGGGAAAGTGACAAGAAGAAACACGTCTGTGGTCATACTACTGTATTGTCAAATGGAACTACTCTCCATCCATGGTACTGTAGAATCTATGACACTAAAGGAATAGATTTCTGTGGAGCAACTTTGATCTCCTTCAGTCACGCCGTGACTGCAGCTCATTGCGTCAAATCTGAAGAACATCAACTTGATTTAAGAACTTCTTACATCAAGTGCGGATTAAGGCATCAACAAAGACAGTTGAAAAGAATTAAAATATCCTCTGGTTATAAAGAAGAGATTGCTAATGATGACATTGCTGTTTTGGAACTTAAGGAAGAAATTCGTTACGACGGAGAAACCGTTCCTATTTGTTTTTTGCCAAAAAACCATGTTTTGGATAGGGAGATGACGGCAGTCGGGATGAGTCACAACAATTATGAATATAAATATGAAAAAAGAGTCGTATCTGAGTTTCCGGTTGATAAAATTGAGCATATTTATTGTCAACAATGGTTAGTTTTCTTAGAACAGTTTATCACAAACTTTTATTACATACAAAAACAACATTAATATACCAAGTACATAAATTGAGGACAATGTATCTTTGGTAGTTTAGAAACTCACATTGAAACAATTTGTTTGTAATTGTTACACCAAATATTTTAATTTTTACGTTTACACTAAATTTCCTAACATTTGTAATTTCAGGGGATTGAAGGGAATTGATGACAATGCAATCTGCACCAGGATGAAGGACCAGATGATGTCTAAAGGAGATAGTGGAAGTCCTCTGGTGACGACTATAATGTTCTACGATCAGCCGAAGTATTTCATCGTAGGAGTCGTCTCTAAAGGCAAACGAGAATCTAGTATCGTCAGTTTCGCTAGAGTACAGAGCTTTAACGATCTCATCTCCAATTTCTCAGACGTACTACCTACAGGTACTGTGAATCATCTACAACTTCCGCTTTCAGTAATCGTTTTGACTTCACTGATATCACTTATCTTTCTAAAATAGTACTTTATACCTCTGTTTTAAGTAATTAATTGTATGTGGATTTACAAAGAAATCATCGGGTAAATGATTACTACAAAATTATGTTCATATGAACTTTGTGTAAACATTCAACCATGGCTTGGGGATATTCATAATATCCAAGAAAATACTGATTTAATAATAATATGATTGAATTCTTATGTGTCAAGCTTTTTCAATTATGTTTATTGATTTCATTGATTATAATACTGTCAATTTTCAAAATGATAAATTTTACACGAAATATCCTTAAATACGAATTATGAAAAGTGGGAAACTTTAAAATTAGGTATGATCTGTAAAAATTGTCAAAATCTTGGAGAATCTAGAATACATGATCTAATTCTGGTGTCAGATTCGATGTTGTTAAACTCAACATTACAAATTTTATTTTCAAAGTTTTCAACACTCCTAATTGCTGACTCATATCACACTCATTTATGATTTGGAAAATGTATTTGTTATATGCAACTGATAAAAAAATGATAATTTATATAAAAGGCCTATTTCAAATCATTGTTTATTTTCAAAATGACAGTTAATATTTTAAGATATTATGTTTTATTAATTATTTTTGCAAGATATTATTGTATTACAGAACTTGAATGTGGGAAGCAACACGAAACACTGAATATTGTAAGTTTCGAGGGAATTTGTAAGTAGTTTTTTTCAAATTTAGTTAATCGGAGGTGGCAGAGAGGTGGAAGATTATGAACATCCCTGGTTTTGCGACTATGACGTCATCCATTTTGACGGAACTTCAAGTAAGACTGATTAATTATGAATTAATATTCTCTGAAAATCTTTAAAATGTCCTAGATTCTACCGAACTTTTAAAGTCATGATCTAAAATCAAAATTCTTAGAGTTTCTAGAGAATTCTGAAACTTATTTGTACTAAAATTGTTAGATTTTAATATTATAACAATTTAATAAATTTCACCTTTAAGAGCATTGTGGAGGAACTCTGGTTTCTCATGAATACATCGTCACTGCTGCTCATTGCTTCGATAAAGCAGGCTCCATTAGCCTTCACAAGAAAGTAAGGAACCTCAAATGTGGAGCCAAAAACAACAAATTTTTATTAAATGTAACTAGAATCATCAAGCATCCTGAGTGGAACAATACCTTTCATGACATCGCTATGATAGAGATTCCGAAAGTTGCATATTCCATGACATTAAGACCTGCTTGCATCATTAGTCGAGAGAAATTATTGTTGGACAGTAAACTTATTGTTGTCAAAACAAAATGTATTTTTAAGTCATATTGGGAATCACAATAAGCATTATCTTATTTTAGATACAAACTGGACTTCTCGTTCATTTAAACATGCCCAAACAGCGGACATTTATCTGAAAGACGCCTTACTTTGTCAAAAGAAGTACGATCTTGGAGAGAAATCTGAACAGAATAACTTGTGTGCAGGTGCTCGCTGGACAGCTGTGAAATCAGGAGATGAAGGAGGTCCTCTGCTTGTGCTTTACAATATGAGGTACTACTTAGTTGGAGTCATCAGCACCAGGAAAGGAGACATTCTGAAGGATTTTCGTCAAGACAAACATCCTGTATTATTCACAAGGATAAAGACAGAATGTGAATTCTTTAAAGAACATACAGATTTCGAATGCTACAGTAATTCCATTCCTTTGAAGGAAAGTGACATAGAGAGCCATATCTGTGGTCATACTACTGTATTGTCAAATGGAACTAATCTTCATCCATGGTACTGTAGAATCTATGACACTAAAGGAGTAGATTTCTGTGGAGCAACTTTGATCTCCTTCAGTCACGCCATAACTGCAGCTCATTGCGTCAAATCCGAAGAAAATCAACTTGATCTAGAAACGTCCTACATCAAGTGCGGATTAAGACAAGCAAGAGGATGGCTTAAAAACATTATAATATCCCCTGAACATGGCAACAATTCTGTTAAAAATAATATTGTTATCTTAGAAGTTGAGGCAGAATTTCGTTATGATGGATGGACCATGCCAATTTGTCTTTTACCAGAAAACTATATGTTAAACAAAGAAATGGCAGTAATTGAAATGCATCATAAGCACAATAAAACTACACATAGACAAAAGATTGTATCTAAGTTTCCAGTGAAAGTGATTCACAAATCTCACTGTTTTTCAAGGTTAGGTTTATTAGAATTAAATCTACGAATAATTTTTTTTTGGTTGACTTTTTGCAGTGCAAGTTTCGAAGAAGATTGCAGAAATAATATAAGAATCTAGAGTTCTTCAGAATCTGTCGAATAATTTTGGAAGTTCGCATAATCTGATATCTAGAAAACTTCATAACTGTTGATCTTGACGGAAAAAGTTCCAGAGACACGCATCGAAATGATTTTTGATTAATTCTGTATTGAATATCTTTGCATTTTCAGCACAAATTCACTTTTCTTATATTTATAATTTTAGCGAGTTAAAAAGAGTCAACAACACTATCTGCATGAAGATGGAGAATCATACAATTCATAACAGAGACATTGGAGGTCCTCTGGTAACAATTGTGCCGATCGATGGTGAACCCAAGTACTTCATCACTGGAATTATTTTGCAAATCAATAAAGAGACAAATGCCGTTAGTACTATCAAAGTTCAAAGCTTTAACGATTACTTTTTCCAAGTATTGGGACTCCGACCTTTAAATATTGTCGATAATCAAGAGAGTCGAAATCTTAGTACAATTATTTTAAGCGGAGTTCTTATTTTCGTTTATATTTATATTTGGATATATATTGATGTTAGGATCATATATATTTTTAGAGAAGAATAATTGTATTGAAAATATTAAAGTCTTCATCAATTACAAAAGTTATTCATCATAATAAATAACAATTTCGATATTCAATGTGGCTTTGACCATTGTGTCCTGAACGCTCTAAAATCCCATCATAGCACATTCTTATGCAGAATTTCGTAATGAAATTATATATTTAACAAAAGTGAACGTAATAATAAATGATATAAAATACAAAGGATTGTGTTATTGTATCAGTACCTTGTTTTAGCTTTACTATCATGATTTGTGACTTTCGTCATTTCACAGTTTTAATGAAAACCTGCTGTAAGTATTTAGTTGTATAAAAATTTACAAAGGTATTTCTGAGTAAACTGTTGTAAGGAAGTTATATGATGATGAACTTTTAGGACTTGGTAGAGATATTAAATTATAGTTGATTAAAAATTGTAAATCATGAAAAAAATCATTTTCATCTTAATCTATTTGAATATTAAAAATTTTTTAATTTTGTTGCTCATCTTACTTCAAATTTTCAAAACGCTGGATTTTATGTATAATATGCTTAAGTACGAATTGTATAAATGAATAAATATGAATCTTCTAAAAAAACTTAAAATTAAGTGCCATTTGTGGAATTTATCAAAATTTCCGGAACTCTAAGGTACATAACGTCATTCTGATGCCAGATTATATATTGTTTACAACAGCTCTAAATCTTAGTCATCTTTAATTTACAAAATTCATTCATTTTGAAAACACCAAGGTTTATCGAACATAAGAGCTTTTTGAAAAGTTATTGCTCAATAGTCCTGATAAGGGAAACGAGCGGAAGTGATATAAAAGTGGCAGTAAACAAGTTTTCTTCATTTAAAAAATGACAGCCTCATCGCTCAGAATCTGTCTTCTATTGATTTTCTTTCTAAGATGCTCCTGTACCGTGGAACTTGAATGTGGAGAGCAGTATGACCCACAGAATACTGTAAGTTTCCAAAATAGTAAAGTTTGTGAATAATTTTTTAAAATTTAGTTAATCGGAGGTGGCAGAGAGGTGGATAAGTATGAACATCCGTGGTTTTGCGACTATGACGTCATCAATTTTGACGGAAAATCAAGTAAGATTGATTAATTATAAATTTTTCAATTAATATTCTCTGAAAGTCTTTAAAATGTCCTAGATTCTACCGAACTTTTAAAGTCATGATCTAAAATCAAAATTCTTAGAGTTTCTAGAGAATTCTGAAACTTATTTGTACTAAAATTGTTGGATTTTAATATTATAACAATTTAATAACTTTCACCTTTAAGAGCATTGTGGAGGAACTCTGGTTTCTCATGAATACATCGTCACTGCTGCTCATTGCTTCGATCACACAAGTCATCACTCCTTCCCAAGCACTGTAATCAACTTGAAATGTGGGGCTAAAAACAACAGAACCTTCTTGACTGTGAAAAAAATTATCAAGCATCCTCAATGGACTAATACTGTCCATGATATTGCTGTCATACAAATTCGACAAATCGGGTACTCTACAACTCTCAGACCTGCTTGTGTTATTAGCTCAGAAGAACTATTGGTGCACAGCAAAGTGACCGTCGTCGGAACAGGAGATACTCGTAAGTTATAATTGGGATTGAAAGAAGTTAATCATTATCTTGTTTGAAATATAGATTTTTCTTTCGGTCGACCTAAACATGCCCAAACAGCGGACATTTATCTGAAAGACGTCTTACTTTGTCAAAAGAAGTACGATCTTGGGGAGAAATTTGAACAGAATAACTTGTGTGCAGGTGCTCGCTGGACAGCTGTGAAATCGGGAGATGAAGGAGGTCCTCTACTTGTGCTTTACAATATGAGGTACTACTTAGTTGGAGTTATCAGCACCAGGAAAGGGAACTTCATCACCGATTTTTACCAGAATATGTCTCCAGTTGTATTCACCAAAATAAAAGCGGAATGCGAATTCTTTAAAGAACATACGGATTTCGAATGTTACAATAACCTCATTCCTTTGAAGGAAAGTGACAAGAATAAACACGTCTGTGGTCATACTACTGTATTGTCAAATGGAACTACTCTTCATCCATGGTACTGTAGAATCTATGATACTAAAGGAGTAGATTTCTGTGGAGCAACTTTGATCTCCTTCAGTCACGCCATAACTGCAGCTCATTGTGTCAAATCCGAAGAACATCAACTTGATTTAAGAACGTCCTACATCAAGTGTGGATTAAAATGGGAGCTAGGATGGTTAAAAAAAATTACAATTTCTTCCGGTTATAATGCAGAGTATATTAATAACGACATTGCCGTTTTAGAATTTGAAGTAGGTTTTCAGTTCAATGAAAATATCACCCCAATCTGTTTTTTCCAAAAAGACTATATATTGAACAAGAAAATGATGGCAATTGGAGTACATCATAACCATCATGAAGAAAGAGTTATATCTGAGATTCCGGGGAAGATGATTCATAAATCTTACTGTCTTCACAGGTGAGTTTTATTAGAATTAAATTTACGAACACATCTCTTTTCTGGTCACAATATTTATTAATATCCCTAAGTAAGATTACGGAAAATGATGTAAGACTATATAACTCTTCATTATTTCTGTATTGCTTTTGGAGGCCTTCGTAATCATACAATCATTGAGTTTTATAGTTTTGGGTTTTGATTAAAAAGGTCTGGAAAGTTGTATTGAGATCATTTTTTTCACAATATGGGATAAAGTATGTCAGTAGTTCTGATTGAAATTTAACTTCCTTCAACTTATATTTTCAGTGGTTTGCAAGGAATCAACAACACTATCTGCATGAAGATGGAGAATCATACAATTCATAACAGAGACATTGGAGGTCCTCTGGTAACAATTATGCCGATCAATGGTGAACCCAAGTACTTCATCACTGGAATTATTTTGCAAAGCAATAAAGAGACAAATGCCGTTAGTACTATCAAAGTTCAGAACTTTGATGATTTTATTTTTAACACCACGACAATTCAGTTTATAAATACTGCCGATCATCTCGAGCTTCCTCTTTTAACAATCTTCATGACCTCACTGACATCAATTATCTTTCAGAAACTTTACCGAAGACCTCTGATTTCATGAAGCAATAATTTGTCAAAATTTACAAGGAATTATGCAAATAAAATATTTTTGTAAAATTGTTTTAACATGATCTAAACCTTTTTGGATTTCTATATTGAGAAATTAATTTCTCACATTCCTGGCATCTTTATTCCCTTACAATAACACCAAATCGTAATCGTGAGTAATTGTATAAAGCTATTTATCTTAATTAACCTTATGCGTATCAAACGTTATGAATTCTTCGGTTATTGCATCATATGTTTCTGTCGTTGTATACCCGCAAGAATTGAAGACAAAATTTAGCCTGTCCGAGTTCCATACAATCGTCCAAAGGACTTGCTAATTAGTCAATGTACCAATAGTACAGTACAAGGTCGAGATAAAGAGTCCTGGATTTAATTGCTGTTTGGGTTTAACTTTCTATTTTCTGTATTCCAGAGAAACTACCTCAGTTAGGTTGATAACAGGCAGATAAGGATCTTCTCCTCCCCTACTTTAATTGTTATAGTTTAATAGTGTATTCGAGATAGCGTACAAAGTAGGAGTCCACGGTCTTCCCAGATGCAACGGCGAATTCCGATGATTAACATGGACGTGTGTTTCGATCTTTATTGTACTATTCACGTTCCAAATCATCACTATTACAGCTTACTACCCTATTCGAAGCATAAGTAAAATCTTTATTTTGAATAAGCAGTGATTCGCAAAGACTTAAGAAACTTGTAAGTAAAATATTATCATGAAATTAACACGAGCTTCTAAAACTTTACAAAATACCCGTATTTAGAAGGTATCCTCTTTCAATGTTGATTCATATTCCTTGTATCAGGAAAATATCAATTAAACTCCACATGTGACTGTACAAAGCTATCATTTTGAATAATCTTGAATGCGTCACCCATCAGGAAATTTTTTTTGCAAATATGTTTACACAACGGCCCTGATAAGGGCGTTAAACAGGAATAGCATAAAAAGACGGATCCACACTGATTTTTTCAATTTAAAGATGAAATTTAAATTTTTCAAAGGATGTATTATGTTAATTCTCCTCGTAAAATGTTACTGTACTGTAGAGCTCGAATGCGGGAAAGAATACAAACCACCGAAAATTGTAAGTTTTGAAAAAATTACAATTTGTAAATGATTTTAAATTATATTTAGTATATCGGGGGAGGCAGAGAAGTGGACGATTATGAACATCCTTGGTTTTGCGATTACGATATCGTCATTGCCGACGACACTCAAAGTAAGATTGATCACTTTTTGATTTTTGTAAACACCATTCTGTATCATCTGTTAGAATTCTCTACAATTGAGTAGGAGATTCTGAAACCTTTAGTGTTCCAGTCGAAAATTTTAGAAACTATCTGAATTCTCGAGTTCAGGAAACTTATATTAAAGCCGTTAAAAAAGCAATTTTTGCTATAATTTAACTAATTGCACTATTTTAGGTCATTGTGGAGGAACTTTGATTTCTCATGAGTACATCGTCACCGCTGCGCACTGTTTCGACAATATGAATTCTATTAACTTACATAAGAAAATAATCAACATCAGATGTGGAGTAAAAAACAACAAAACTTTCTTAACTGCCACTAAAGTAATAATGAATCCGAGATGGGACGCTAATTTCCATGACATTGCCGTGATAGAGATTCCGAAAGTTGCATATTCCACGACACTGAGACCTGCTTGTGTCATCAGTCGGGAAGAATTGCTGTTGGACAGTAAACTGACCGTTGTTGGAACAGGGAGTACTTGTAAGTCATGGTGGGAATCACAATAAGCGTTATCTTATTTTAGATATGAGTTGGATTACTGGTATGCCTAAATACGCCCAGACGACGGATATATACCTCAGAGATTTCTTAACTTGTAAGGAAAATTACGGCTCTTGGGTAAAGTCCTATGAAAACGTTCTCTGCGCAGGTGATTTCTGGAAAACCGTGCAACCAGGGGACAGTGGGGGTCCACTGCTGGTCTTCTACAACAAGAGATATTACTTAGTCGGAATTATAAGTGGCAGCAAAAGTAATTTTATGGGCCGCATTGATCAACGCAAATATCCCGCGTTGTTCACAAGGATAAAATCAGAATGTGAATTCTTCAAAGATCACACGAACTTTGCATGCTACAGCAACCTCATTCCCATAAGAGACAGTGATGAAGATAAACACGTCTGTGGTTACACTTCTTCCTACCTTAATGGAACTACTCTCCATCCATGGTACTGTAGAATCTACAATGCTAAGGGGAACGATTTTTGTGGAGCGACTTTGATCTCTTCGAATTACGCCGTGACTGCAGCTCATTGTGTTGAACCTGAAAATCGGAAATTTGATTCAAGGACTTCATATATCGAGTGCGGATTAAACCAAGAGAAAAGACGGTTCAAGAAAATTGTAATATCTCCTAAATATAACCGACATGCCTTTGGAAATGATATTGCTGTGCTAGAATTTAAGGAAGAATTCCGCTTCGAAAAAGGAACTGTTCCAATTTGTCTTCTAGCAAAAGACTATACATTGGGTGGAAAAATGACAACAGTCATGATGAGTCATAAATATGACAAAGCCAGAAATAACGGGATGATTATATCTGAATTTCCGGTCCTCCAGGTTGAGCGATGCCAGTTTAGTTCGAGGTTAGTTTTATCAGGGGAAATTTGACGAAGAAAACATCTCGACTTCATGAACTCTGGTCTTCGAATAAGATTAGACGTCATTATAGGGGATTGCCTAGTTTTCGAAATTCTCCTACATGTTTCTGAAACATCGTAGAAATCTAAATTTAATATTATACAATTTCCTCTTCTGATTACATAGTCTTAGAAATTCACATAACATCGGTTTTTTCGACCTTTCAAATCAACGATATATACTTTTTAATTGAAGTTTATCTTCATCTATGTACAATTTCAGCGGTTTATCGGTAATTGATGACAACACCATCTGTACAAAGGACAAGAACCATAAGATTCATAACAACGACATTGGAAGTCCCCTAGTGACAGCTTTGACGGTCAACGGCGAAACCAAATACTTCATTGCTGGCATTGTCTCCAAGAATCGTGAAAATTCAAAGGTTATCAGTTTTACCAAAGTTCAAAGTTTTGCCGATTTCATCTTTGAAGTATCAAAAATTCGATCTCCGAACACTGCAAATCATGTTCAAATTTCTTTTTCAATGATCTTTACTATTTCAATTGTATCAATTATCTTTCAGAAATGGGTCTAGATACCTGTTTCATATAGGTAGTAATTTATTAAGGTTTACAAGGGAGTTTTCGGGTAAAACATTATTGTGACATTATTATAATATTCTAGCAATTTATCGGATGGCTTTTAAAGGAAAATAATCAAATATAATTTTGTTTAAGTATGACTCAACGATGAACTTGTACTTGATGTTGATTTTTCGCGGATAGTTTACAGTCTTTTCGTCATTGATTACAATTTCAGACTTGAGGAGGCTACTATAATCATGTATCTTCTTTAATTCCTGCAGCCACTTTATCTTTAGTCTTTGTATTACGGGTTTGAAATCAAAATTATTTCTTGACTTTTCAAACATCAGTCAATCAGTAACTATTTTTATTCAACAATTACCTTCCGTCCAGCATACACAGCCTTCCCATGGATGTCCTCTTTAATTTAGATTATAATTCCGATATTTTATCACTTTATTGAATTTTGATACCCTTATAATCTGTTTATGGATGACGTGCTGCATGATGTAAAATTTATTTACTTTTTTCATACTGACCACGTTCCTTATCCATATAATGTTTCGAAAAAAATATTGATTTGATGAGCTCCACACCCATATTTCTTCCGCTTTTCCTTAAAGAACGTCTTTTATCTTATTGAAGTCCTTCCACACACCTCTATATTGTTTAAAGTTCGCTAATGAAGTTATGATCTCAGTTCACTTACAAACCAAAGTATATGCATTGTTTTGCTTCTTCGATGGCTTTCTTACGATACAATAGAAACAGTAGAAAACTATTCGGCATACTTATTTCGAATAAATTTAATTTGTACAAATTCATGTTTAGTTCCATTACTTAACTAACTGCAACTTGTTTGTTTAGTAATATTCGTATATTGCACAAGTTGAATGTGATCAGGATTATTCCTTCGCTGACTTCTCTGTTGGAAAACTAGATCTGGCCTCATCTAGTCCGGAACTAATATGGAAGGACAAATGTCTCTCGGCAGGCATCGAACCCGCATCGTCTTGCTATCCGGGCAAGTGCTTTTCTCTTAAGCTACGAGAGCGACCTTTTCCAATTCCATTCATGGAAGCAGAATCGTTTCTCCTGAACGATCGCTCCTTTCTCGCTACGCTTAATGTTGCGACATTCTCATTTGTGATTGTCGAACCCTGAAATTCAATGATGTAATAATCATCAGTTGTATGTGTCCGGAGTTGCTTCGTATCGCATTTAATCTTTTCATCAAAGGTCACAAGATATTGAAGAATATCACAACACAAATTTCTAAAACTACCATATTTAAGAATTTTCTCTCGCAATGTTGACACATCTTCATATTATAAAATCACCAATAGTCACTTGTGCATGACTGTAAAATTATTCATCTTGAATGTATAACCACAAGAGTTTTTCATGGTTATTTACATAGGAATCCTGATAAGAAAAAAGCGGGAATCATATAAAAAGTCCATTTTAAATCATTGTTCATTTTGAAAATGACAGTTAACTTCGTAAGATGTTGTGTTCTGTTAGTTCTTTTTGTAAGATGCTATTGTATTGTGGAACTTGAATGCGGAGAACAGTACAAACCACCGAATACTGTGAGTTTTGAAGGAATTTGTAAATAATTTTAAATTATATTTAGTATATCGGGGGAGGCAGAGAAGTGGACGATTATGAACATCCTTGGTTTTGCGACTATGACGTTCGTAATCTTAACGGTACCCAAAGTAAGCTTTATTAATTATAAATTCTCATAAATACAGTTGTATAAGTATTTCTGCCATCTTGCAGAATGACAAAAGTATTTAGGATCAACATTCGAAATCCAGAATTCTAAAGCTTTCAGAATTTTTAAAAATTCGTGTCCAATCATTTTATAAAAACACTTTTCCTGTCTTTTACAACAGTATGACTAATTTTATTATTCCAGATCATTGTGGAGGGACTTTGATTTCTCATGAATACATCGTCACCGCCGCTCACTGCTTCGACAAGGCAGGACATGATGTTATGGCCATGGCCAATAGTGTAATCAATCTCAAATGCGGAGCTATCAACAGCAGAATCGCTCTAACTGCCGTTAGGGTTATCAAACACTCTGAGTGGCATTATCGCTCTCATGATATCGCAGTTATACAAATTCCTAAAACTAAATATTCCACGACACTGAGACCTGCTTGCGTCATCAGTCGGGAGAACTTATTGCTGGACAGTAAACTGACCGTCGTTGGAACAGGGAGTACTTGTAAGTCATGGTGGGAATCACAATAAGCATTATCTTATTTTAGATATGAGCTGGATTAGTGGTCTGCCTAAATACGCCCAGACGACGGATATATACCTCAAAGATGCTGTAAACTGTCAGGACTATAGTTCTCAGATAAGCTCTCCCAACAATATCCTCTGTGCATGTGCTGGTAACTTCTTGAAGACAGTACAGCCAGGACAGTGGAGGTCCGTTACTGGTATTCTATGACAAAAGATACTACCTGGTCGGGACTATCACCGCCGGGAAAAACAATTTTATGGCTACCTTCGATCAAAATACGTATTCCCGCCCTGTTACAAGGGTGAAATCATTGTGCGAGTTCTTCAAAAATCACACGAATTTCGAATGCTACAGTAACCTCAACCTTTGAGAGAAGATGGCGAGAATAAACATGTTTGTGGTCATACTACTGTATTGTCAAATGGAACTACTCTCCATCCATGGTACTGTAGAATCTATAACGCTGAAGGAATAGATTTCTGTGGAGCGACTTTGATCTCCTTCAGTCACGCCATAACTGCAGCTCATTGCGTCAAATCCGAAGAACATCAACTTGATTTAAGAACTTCTTACATCAAGTGTGGATTAAGGCATCAACAAAGATGGCTCAAAAAAGCTGTAATATCTCCCGGATATACCAAGAATTCTGTTAAAAACGATATTGCTGTTTTGGAAGTTAAAGAAAAATTCCGTTACGATGGATTCATTAATTCAATTTGCTATTTGCCAAGAGAATATCCGTTGAAAAATGAAATGATGGCAATTGGAAGGAGTTACAACGATGATGAATCCAGAAATAGAAAAGTAATTGGGACTGAATTTCCTGTTCACATAGTTTCTCAATGGGAGTGTACTTCTAAGTAGGTTTTTTCAAATTTAACACATTAACGACCACGTGATCCACCGATGAATCACGCATGTTTTCCGACTCCCATAGTCGATTAATGTAACTTTTATAAAATCATTTTGATAAATTGAAATACAGTAGAAGTTGGATATAAAATACCCTCTTGGGACCGGCTAAAGCGTATGTTATAAGAAAGGATATATTATATCCAGGGTCAATTTGAAGACAGACTAACCAAACTCACTCATACCGTATGCTATAACAAGAGATACATTATAGTCGGGGGTATATTATATCCAAGTTCTACTGTATATGGATATTCCGCTCTTTTGTGAAAAAAAATCAAAGTTAAAAATAATTTTTTTTTAATTTTATCAAACTTTGAATTTCTGATCAAGAAATCGTCGTGCCTAAGGGGTCATGAAATTGAAGAAATTTGACTCCGATTTTGCTCAAAATTTGTCAAAATAAATGATTGGCATTACTGATCACAAACGCCACCTTGAATTTGGACAAATTAATTCGAAATTAAAAATAAAATAAAAAAAATTTAAACACGTTGTAGATGTGTTAAAATCGAAAAAATAAAATTTTATTTTTATTAAATTACTTTGATTTTTGTTTTTAAATGAAATCACAGAACAACAAAAAATTTCGACATTTTAAAAAATGTAAAAAATATTTTTGGAATTTTATACAAAATCGTTAATTTAAATTTTTACAATTTTTAAACAAATTCGAAATTCTAAAATTTGTGTTGAAATATTTTTTTGCAATTTTATTTAAAATACCTGAATATTTACAGTTTAATTTTTTGTATTTTCAGCGATTTAAGAGGAATTAACAACAACGCTATCTGCACCAAGGCGAAAAACAGAATGATCTCTGAAGGGGACAGCGGAGGTCCTCTGGTGATGACTTTGACGGTCAAGAATCAGACCATGTACTATGTTACTGGAGTCATCTCCCAAGGCAATGAAAATTCGAAAGTCGTCAGTTTTGCCAAAGTCCAGAATTTCCAAAAATTCATTTTTAATCTTTCTGAAATCGAACCTTCAAGTACTTCGAATCCTCTTCAAACTTCGTTTTTACTGATTTTCGTGATTTCGTCAATGTCAATTGTCCTTCAAAAATCATTCTAAATACCTCTGTTTTGTTTAAGTAGTAATTTATCAAGATTTACGACGGAATTTCCGGGTAAAATAAGTTTCGTTTGTGATATTTGAGAACCCAAGACCCCTAAGGCTAACTCTGTAATCTCCATAAACTCTTCCTCATTGCCAAGACAACAAATTAACTTCTTTCAACAAATGCAACGATCAAATTTCTTTCAGAATTTGGGTCCTTCTCGGGTTGCATTCTGTGCAAAAACCCCTATACTCCGTTTGTTACACAAAAAATTATCAGCAATTTCTATTTCGAATTGGAAATCAAAGATCATTTTTAATAAAATTTCAATCCAAAATTTTTAAAATAAAAATTCAAAAATTTATAATTTAAAAAAAAAATAAAAATTCGAAAATTTATAATTTAAAAAAAAATAAAAATTTTAAGATTTATATAATTTTTAAAAAAAATTAAGATTTTTAAATTTATATAATTTAAAAAAATTAAAACTTTTAAATTTATGTAACTTTTAAAATCTTTAAATTTGAAATTCAAAAATTTTTTAAATTAAAATTTAATTAACTAATTGAAATCTATCCCCGAATTGATTCAATTAAAAATCCGAAAAAATTTGACCCGAACTAGTTCAAGTTCGAAATTTCACGATTTTAAAAAATAAACAAGTCTAGTCACTATCATAAGAGGATTTGGAATTGAAACTATTTTTATCTGACTGGATTTTTGACTTTTCGAAAATGAGGGTTCACCGACAGCTAATTGACAGCCAGTTGGTTCCGTTTTAAATTTTTTTGATTGAAAGCAAAAAATTCAGAAAAAAGAAACATTAAATTTTGAGGAAAATCCTAAAAAAACAAAACTGATAAATTATATTTTTAAATTTTTTCTATAAATTATATTTTTGAATTTTCTTATAAATTATATTTTTGAATTTTTTTTATAAATTATATTTTTAACTTTTTTTTATAAATTATATTTTTTAATTTTTTTATAAATTATATTTTTGAATTTTCTTATAAATTATATTTTTGAATTTTTTTATAAAAATAACAATATTTGAAAAAGTATTTTTATTTCTTAAATATAATTATTTTGAAAAATGAATATTAACTTTTTGTTGGATTCTAAAAATTTCAGAAATCTGAGAATTCGTTCAAAATCCTCGGATTTCAGAAGTTTTTATGCGATTTTCAAAGATTTTTGAATCTTCTATCGAATTCTGAAAATTTCTATAAGATTCTAAAAACCCCAACAGAATTCTTGAAAAACTCAGAAAATTCTAAAAAACTTTAAAATTTCGAAATTTTTCATCGAATTTTAAAAACTCCAACAGAATTCTTGAAAAATTCAGAAAATCCTTAAAAAGTTTGTAAAATTTCTAAAATTTTTAGGAACTTCGAAATTCTGGAGATTCTGAAAAGTATTAAAAAATCTCAGAAAATTTTTAAATTTCTATGAAATTTTAGCAGATTTCAGAACTTTCTAAAATTCTTCAAATTTTTAGTTTTTCATTGATTTTTGAAAATTTCAAAATCCTGCAAAATTAGAATTATTTTAAAATTAAAACTTAAATTTTGCAATTATGCAGATTACAACTGTTTGACGAACGAACAACTTCTGCCGACAGATGACAATCTTGCCATATCGAAAACGAACGACTTTCGACTTAATAGTAGTTCTCGAGGACAGCTGCAATTTTGCAACAATGGTTTTGTCCCAGAAAGGGCTGCACGACGGCTGATCCCCTGCGGCATTTGCTCCCCTATTTCGCAAGATTTATCTCATTTATTTCGTTTTTATATTATTTTTTATAACTAAATTAACTTAATATCTCAATTAAGGAAAAATTCATTCAAAAAAATATTTCGAAATTAATGAGGATCGAAAAAGAAAAATGTCGGTTTTTTTTCGCAAAATTTATTTTTTTATATTATTTCTTATAATTAAATTAAATTAATATTTTAGTTAAATAAGAAAAAATTAATTCAAAAAGAAAAATTTCGAAATTAATGAGGATCGAAAAAAAAGAAGAAAAGTAGGGAGCAAACATCGCTGGGGAAAAACTGTCGTAGTCTTTTTTCGCAAAATTTATTGTTTTTATTTTTTTTAATAATTAAATTAATATCTCAGTTAAGTATGAAAAAATTCATTTTAAAAAAAATATTTCGAAATTAATGCAAATTGAAAAAAAAGAAGAAAAGTAGGGAGCAAACATCGCAGGGGAAAAACTGCCGCACAGCAGCAAAAAAACGAAGAAGTTCTCAGCACGAAAATCCCTAAAATGCAGCTTGCGCTTTTAATTGCGGCAGAAGTGACGTCATTCAGAATTTAGAAAAAAGAACGACAAGGCTGAATTACCAGAATTTGTTGTTAATTAATTTGTATTGTTGATTGCCCAAATAAATCGAAGAGTTACCAGTCGTACAGGACTCATCAATTAAGGAAACACGTCATATCCTTTGTAATCTTGAATTTTAAAAAATAAAAATAATTTCCAAAAATGATCATTTTTGTTAAAAAAAAATTACTTTCAAAAATAATCATTTTTGTTAAAATAAAAATTACTTTCAAAAATAATCATTTTTGTTTAAAAAAATAATTTTCGAAAATGATCATTTTTTTTAAATAATTTCCAAAAATTATCATTTTTGTTAAAAAAATTACTTTCGAAAATAATCATTTTTGTTTCAAAAAATAATTTTCGAAAATGATTATTTTTGTTTTTAAAAAATTACTTTCAAAAATGATTATTTTTTGTTAAATTAAAAATAATTTTCGAAAATAATCATTTTTTTTAAATAATTTCCAAAAATGATTATTTTTGTTTAAAAAAATAATTTTCGAAAATAATCATTTTTGTTTAAAAAATGATTTTCAAAAATGATCATTTTTGTTTAAAAAAATAATTTTCGAAAATGATTATTTTTGTTAAAATAAAAATTACTTTCGAAAATGATTATTTTTGTTTAAAAAATTTGTAATTTTTCAGGATCGACTTAGGTTGTCAATTGGCGTTTTTTTACCCAGACAGCTGTGTTCTAAAAAATATTTTTTTCGTTTTTATTATTTTGTCAAAAATCGTATTTTTCAAAGAATATTCGATTTTTAAACTTTTTGCTCAAGTCCCTGCACTCGATTCAAGTGCATTAAATTCCTTCTTAAACTGGTCCAAGTCCGAATTTTGAACTTAGCCGACGTTTTATAACTTTTTTCTTCGGTTATTACAGTAATCAGATGCAAAAAACAAATTTTACAACAGATATTTTTAAATATATTTTCAAAAATAAAATTTTATTGAAAATTGAAATCTTTGGAAATTTCATAACAATTTTTGAAGTTTTTTGGAATCTTACAGTAGTTTCTGAAGTATCCTAGAATCTCATGAAACCTTTTTAGAATTTTACAGTAACTTTTGAAATCTTCTAAAATCTCATGAAACCTTTCTAGAATCTTACAGTATTTTTTAAAGTCTTCTAGAACTTCGTAGGACCTTTTTAGAATTCTACAGTAGCTTCTGAAGTCTTCTAGAATCTCATGAAACCTTTCTAGAATCTTACAGTATTTTTTCAAATCTTCTAGAATCTCATGAAACCTTTTTAGAATCTTACAGTAGCTTCTGAAGTCTCCTAAAGCCTCGTAGAACCTTTTTAGAATCTTAAGATTTTTGGAAATATTTAAAAAAGTTAAAAAATTACTGTTTTCTTACATCATAATAAATTCCTAAATTTTTCAGAATCTCAGAAAATTTCGAAATTTTCCAAAAATTTGCAGAATTACAGAAAATTTTATGACATTCCAGAATCTCATCCGAATTTCCAAATTTTCCAAAATCTAATAAAACTTCTAAAATCATTCGAAATTTTATATTTTAAAAATTTGAAAATTTGAAAACTATTTTTGTTTTTAATTTTCCAAAAAATGACCGAAATTAATCATCAAAAAAATATGAATCATGGTACTTTTTTTTTGAATTAATTTTTAAAGTAATCAAAAAATAAAAAATAATTTCACAATTTTCATTTTTTATTTTTTTAGAAAATTTTGGAAATTTTAATATTTTAAAAATCTTATTCGATTTTAGTTTTTAAAACTTTTAGACGATTGTGGAAGATTCCAGAAAATGGTAGAAGATTAACGCAAATTTCAGGATCTCTGATTGCGGATTGGAAGATTCTGGAAGGCTTCATAATCTTTTGTTAGATTTCGAGAGATTATGGAAATTTTATTGGAAATTTAGAAGATTATAAAAGATTTTAGAAAATTCTAGAAGATTATAAAAGATTTTAGAAAATTCTAGAAGATTATAAGAGATTTTAGAAAATTCTAGATTATAAAAGATTTTAGAAAATTCTAGAAGATTATAAAAGATTTTAAAAAATTCTAGAAGTTTCTAGTAGACTGTAGAAGATTCTAGAAACTATTTAAAATTCTCAAAAATTCTAGAAAATTCCATAAAATTTTAGAATATCCTAGAATTTCCTAAGGAATTTTTGAATGTCCTGAAAAATTATTGAATATTTTAGAATTTCTTAAATAATTTTCGAATATCTTAGAATTTTCTAAAAGATTATTGAATATCTTAGAATCTCCAAAAATTTCAGAAATTTCTACTAGATTCTGAAAAGTCCCGAAAATTTCTAAATCCTGTCCCTTTTACCAACTTCTAAGAACCTCTAAAAGTCCTCAAAACCGCCTGCTTGATTCTGGAAGACTTCAGAAATTTCCGAAAAATTCCAAAACTGAAAATTTGCACTTCATTTTAGAAATGTCAAAAACGTTTATTCGATTATGAAAGATTCTCAAGGATTGTAATTCGAGGAGTTTCTCAATTTCCTTGTTTGGAAAAATTCGAATTTTGTTTGTTCCCTCAGGCAACAGGCGTCCACTTTTGAAAATGCCGGCAGTTGACGCGATGCCTGGGCATTTATTTGGAGGATTTTTCCCTCGAGACAGAGTAAGAGAGCACAAGACAAGATTATTTGCCGGGGGCAAGATGCGACGTTGACGAAACTCTCAGCTGCTCAGAACCACAACATAGCTGTTACGAAAGAGTCTTGTTCGTCCGTAGTTCCTAGGATCCCGCCTCGAATCGATTTTGCGGCGAAAGTACCCGCATTTCAAGCTCTCCTCTTGTTTGTTTCGCCTTCCGGTCGCTTTATTCAGATTCTTTTTTGCTTCATTTGTTCATTATAGTAACGGATTCATAGTGTACATCACTGAAATCCTTTCGTGTGTAGTTACTGAATTTTGTCGATATATCGATTTTTAATTCTCATATTTTTCGTTTTGCCTTCTGGTCGCTTTATTCAGACTCTTTCACATGTAGTCAATTCTTTATAGTAATTGTTTCACAGTCTACATTAGAAGAATTTTCTCAGCCGAAATTATTCAATTTCGTCGACATATCGAGTTTTGACTTTCATGTTCTTTGTTTTATATTTTCCAATTGTGTCATGTGGATTCTACACTTCATACTCTTATCGTCGTAACAGATTCATTTACGTGGTGAGAATCCTCTGACAGAATTATTCGGTTTTATCGGTATATCGATTTTTAACCTTCATCTTGTCTGTTTTCCAATTGTATTGTTCATAACCCCTTTGGTCGATTCACTGTTGCGGTCGATTCATCATCTACGTGGTAAAACTCCTCCCAAGTGGAATTACTCACTTTGTCGATATATTGATTTTTAATTTCCTCCGTTCGTCTTCCAATTGCGTTCCTTAGATTCCTTTGTATTTAATCACTTTGTTATCGTGAGACTTTCTCATCTTGATGAAAATTCTCTCGACTGGAATTTCTCAACTTTTTATCGATTTTAATTTCTGTTTTGTTTGTCCTTCATCTTTCGGTCGCGTTGTTCAGAATCCTCTGCGTTGTTGATTTGCCATGAATACGGATTTCTCATCTTCGTGACAAAGGTCCTATCAGTAGGAGTTATTTGATTTTTTTATAGATCGATTTTGAGCTCTTCGAACTTCCGGTTGCGTTCTTCGGATTCCATCGTACTTCATTGATTTATCACCGAAATGAACTCGTCACCTATGTGACAAGGATCTCAACCGGAATCATTTTGGTTTCATTGATATATTGAGTTTTATTCGGAGCAGAATGGTAGAACTTTATTCTTTGAAGTTACTTGGAGACCTTACTGGTGTGGACCAGGATGTGGCCCAGCTCGAGTTCGAGTCCAGTCTTATAGACCAAAGCTTGAATCTCGGATTGGATCCGACTTTGATCTCGACGGATTCTCTGGATATGGAGAAAATTCACCTCAGATGCGAGACAAACAAGAATGATTACAAGATAACTTTTGAAGATTCTGGTCAATGGACAACTTCTGGAATTGCGAATTCTCCAGATGAAGAAGCTACAGAAACTGCTGCAGCTAATTTAACGACTTGGGGTAGAATACGGTCGACGGAACCCTTTGATGAAAAAACTAATTCGCTTCCTGAACTTGCAAGGAAGAATTTGTTGTCTCCAACGGCGGCTCCGAAACAACCTCAAAGACCTGCAAGTCTTGTCGCGAATTTTGTGGAAAAACAACCAGATTACGAGTATTCGGATTCTGGGAGAGTTCTTGATGTCAATGATAATGAAATAGGTTTTGTTCCGGAATCTACGGCGCCATTTCAGAAAATAAGAAAAACAAAACAAACAACACCATTGAAACCTCCTAGAAGAACTTTTGCGGATCTCGAAACCCCTATTCCGAGAGATGATAGTGGAATAGAAAGAACTCCATTGACGGAAGTAGCTCCGGATTTGAAGTTTTTGTCTTTACCATTTGAGGTGATTTTTTGGTTTTTTGGAAAATGGGACTTGAGCAAAAGTATCAAAAATTTGGTTTTTTGGAAAATGGGACTTGAGCAAAAGTATCAAAAATTTGGTTTTTTTAGAAAATGGAACTTGAGCAAAAGTATCAAAAATTTGGTTTTTTTGGAAAATGGGACTTGAGCAAAAGTATCAAAAATTTGGTTTTTTGGAAAATGGGACTTGAGCAAAAGTATCAAAAATTTGTTTTTTTGGAAAATGGGACTTGAGCAAAAGTATCAAAAATTTGGTTTTTTGGAAAATGGGACTTGAGCAAAAGTATCAAAAATTTGGTTTTTTGGAAAATGGGACTTGAGCAAAAGTATCAAAAATTTGGTTTTTTTGCGCATTAAACTTCACGCTCTAGATTTTAGTTTTTGATCACTTTATTCGTGTCGATGAAATATGAATTTTTTGGAAGTGTCGTGAATCTTGTTTTTTGAAGATGGATTTTGATTAATTTTTGAAAACAAGATGCGGATTGAACTTTGAATTACGATAGATGGCTTTTTCGATTTTTTTGAAATTTTATAAAGATGGATTTTTGGATTTATCTGAAATAAGATAGGGTTTAGGTGTTTCAATTTTCTAAAATAAATACGAAAATTAATTTTTTATTTGATTTTCTAAAATAATCTGAAAATTGATATTTTAAATTTTCAAAAAATAATTTTTTTGGTTTTAAAAAAAAATACTTTTTTTAATTTTAAAGAAAAATAAAAAATAATTTTTTCGGTTTTAAAAATAAAATTAATTTTTTGCAGTTTTTAGAACAATAAAAAGAAATAATTTATTCAATTATTCTAAAATTAAAAATTAATTTATTCAAAATTTTTAAATGAAGATTAATTTTTTTGATTTTTTGAAACAAATACAAAGGTTATTTGTTGGATTGTCCAAAATGAAATAAAAATAGATTTTTCGATTTTCTAAAATACGGTAGAAATTAAATTTTTTAAAATTAAATAAAAATAAAATTTTTTATCTTCGGAAATAAAAATTGGTTTTTTTGATCAAGACGAAATTAGTTTTAGAAAAGTTGACAAGTTCTCGCGCGATCCCAAAAGCAATGTTTACTAATATGATTTTCAAAAAAAACTTTCTAAAAAAATAAAACTTTTCCTAAAAAAATTAAAACTTTTTCTAAAAAAAATTAAAACTTTGTTGAGAAAAATTAAAACTTTTTAAAAAATTTAAATTTTGTTGAGAAAAATTAAAACTTTTTTTAAAAATAAAACTTTTCCTAAAAAAATTAAAACTTTTTTAAAAATAAAACTTTTTCTAAAAAAATTAAAACTTTTTTAAAAATAAAACTTTTTCTAAAAAAATTAAAACTTTGTCGAAAAAAATTAAAACTTTTTTTAAAAATAAAACTTTTTCTAAAAAAAATTAAGACTTTGTTGAGAAAAATTACTTTGTAATTTTAGGTACCGACGTTTTGTCAACAGCCGTCATCGGTTCAGATTCCTTCGTTGGAAGAACTTTTGAGACAAACGAAACAGAGTCATTTAACAGAAATTGATGACAAATATTTTGAATCAAAAATGGCAGAATTCGCATCTCCTGATTCAGGCCTTGGTTCAGCAACCAGTAGTTCAGGTCCTTCTCACATCGAAGATTGGCCTTCTTTAGCCTTCTTGTTACCAAAGTGAGTTTTTATTTTTAAAAATAAATAAATTTTTAATTTTAAACAAGTTTTTAAAAAATAAATAAATTTTTAATTTTAAACAAATTTTTAAAAAATAAATAAATTTTTTTTCATTTTTAAAAATAAATTTTTAATTTTAAATATTTTCTTAATTTTTTAAATTAAATAATTTTTTTTAATTTTTGAAAATAAGTAAATTTTTTTTATTTTTGAAAATTCTTGAATTCCCGCGAAAATGGAAAATAAGTTTTATAAAAATTTTAAAATGATGATTTTTTGTTTTTAGAAAATTTTTTAAAATTCCTCTCGAGATTATTTAAATTTTTGTAATTTAATTTTTAGTTTTTTTAATTTTAAAAAGCGAATTTTCCAATGACGTTGGTTCAGAATTTATAAACAACCGGAATTGTTGAAATTTTGCCCAAATTACTTTTTTTCTTTTTTCGAATGAGAGAACATCTGTGTCGTTTTCAATGGATTACTGTAAGTGCCAACTTTAGTTTTTTCGAGAACCAATTTTTTTTTCGATAAAAATGCCAATAACGTTATTTCGAAATTTTTTGAGTTTTAAAGCAATAGACATAGACCAGAAAAATGACAAAGGGACGTCGCATCAAATCACATGCCATGCAAGATCAAGCAAAAAGTTCTAGTTTGTCTTAATTTAACTTGTTTTCTGTTGTATTGTATGGTGTGGTATAGCGGACTCCGAGAACGAGACAAACGCTGAGGATAAAGAAAAAAAAGCAATAGATGAGAAAAATGACAGTTAAAAAAACGAGTTAGAAAATCCAAATTGTCAGTGGATTAATTGATTGACGAAATTTGTTGAACAAACGCGAACTAAAGTGTGTTTTTTGAACGCATTGAAGCAGATAATTAATGACTTGACTAAAGTTGAAAGTTTTTTTTAAGATTAAATGATTTTTGTTAGTGTTTTTGGAGGAGGGAGAAAACTTAAAAATTACACTATTTTGAAAAAATAAAGTTGAAAATTATTTTTTAAATTTTGCAAAATTACCTCGATAGGGATTTATTTGAAGTTAAAGTAACTTAAAAATTTGGTTTTTTGTAATTTTTCGAATTATAAATAAGTAATTTAAAAAAATTTTTTGTAATTAAAATAATTTAAAAATTTAGTTTTTTTTTGTAATTGAAGTAACTTAAAAATTTAGTTTTTTGTAATTTAAAAAATTTTTTGTAATTAAAGTAATTTAAAAATTTGGTTTTTTGTAATGATTATTTTGTGATTTATTTTTCTGTATTTTTTGCACAGATCTAAAAAGGCCTAAATTAGGGTGTATGAAGCACACAGCTTTCTGTTCATTTTTGAAGATTGGTTATATATGAAATTTTTGATATATGGTCGGAAAAATTACAACCAAGAGCAAAATGACTCATTGAAAGTTTTTAAAAGAAATTTATTGTGATTTTGTTGAATTTTATTTTTTCAGACATGTGGTAGAAGCTTGTTCGTTTTTCAAATCGAATTCTCATCTTCTGACTGGGTCTTCGCCTTCGGAAAAACAGAATTCTTTGTTGACTTCACCGAATCGTCCGACGACTTCAGGAGTACCTAGATCGAGTAGCCATCAGAAGTGCTGTCATTTTTCGAAAGATGCTTCGGCAGACAGTGGAATTGCAGCTTCTAGATTGAGGAAGCCGATATGCGATTGTCAAACAAGATCCCTCATCGTTGGAAATTTGAATTCAAATCCTCATTCAAAATTATGCTTGAATTCTAAATTGAAACTTCATGCAAAAGAATTATCAATAATTGGATTACCTATTTACAATGAAAAAAGAAGTATTGTTGAAAAAGTCGTAGAAGGTATTGCGGAAATAGTGAGAGGTGCTCCAACGAATGTTCTTGTTGTTGCTTTAGAAGGTTTATTATGTGATGGATTGAATTCAGGTTTAACTTGTTGGGATATGATTGAAGCAGTAACAGCACCTGGTCCAGCAACGTCAAATGTCTATCAATTGATGAAGGATCTCGAGGTTAGCGAGAAGCCCAAAAATTCTCGTTCGCAATACTTTTTCAAAGAGCTTTTAAGGTTGGTTTTTATATATTAATTTTATATAATTGTGTACGAAATTTAATATTTCATATCATTTTATATACAAAGTTTAGAAATTTTATGTATATATACGAAATTAAATAGTTTTATATATTCAAAATTTAGAAATTTTATGTATATATTCAAAGTTTAGTGGTATTTTACATTATTATATATATATTCAAAGTTTAGAAATTTTATATATACAAAGTTTAGTAGTTTTTTATATGTATATATTCATATATCTTACTTTTAATACTTATATACATTTAGATTGGTTTTGTATAGATTAATTTCAACAATGTATAAATTTAAATAATCTTCACTCATAGTTTGATTTTGATGAGGATTGTTTTTAGATTGCGGTCGCTGGACGGCTGGTTGTCTTATGTTATGTTGAAGGAAAATGTTTTGTCGAGATTATACAACAAGGACGCGTTTATGGTTAAAGCAAACTCGGCTTATAGATCTCTGTTCTGGCGGTTAATTGAGAGTTTGGAACTTTTGTCTGTTATGGAACAACGTCCGAAAAGAAGAGACAGAGGTGATTCTGGAGTTGGAGCAGATTGTTCTACTTGGACATGGGGATCTGCTTCGAAAATAGCATCTGATTCTAGAGTTCCAAAAAGTTCATCTGTTCCATCTAAATTAGTTGCTGAAACAGTTACTGTAGAAAATAAAGAAGAACCAAAAATAGAAAGACCAGGAACATTGAATATTCAAGTACCCCGAACACCGTCACCTCGTCCTTATACTCCTAATACTGCTACGTCATCATCGAGAATTTCTACTCCATCACCATCACAATTATCAATTAATTCTCCAACAACTTCAATGAGAAAATCAAGAATTCCTATTCCTAATTCAAATTCTCCATTAAATTCAACAATAACATCAAGAATTAGAACACCATCTATTATTAATATTGGAAAAAATTTAACAACAAATACATTATTAAATACAACAACACGTTTACCATTATATCGTCATACACAATATGGTACACGTGCTATAAGTCAACAACGACCATTGACAACAAATACATGTAGATTTGAATCTCGACGACCTACAACAACAACAACTACGAATGTAAATCGTAGTCGTAAGTATTATTAATTTCTACTTATTTGTCCCAGTTTTATTTGAGCCAGTTTTCTAGTCAGCTTCAACTGTGCCAATATATGAGATTTTTTGATTGCTCCAAGTATTTTTTTTTCAATTTTCCGGTTCACAAATGTTTAATTTAGCTTTACAAAGAGCAGTGAATCGATTGTTTGAATAAATTTAAAAAATAAAGCAAATTGGATATAGGAAAATAATTTAAAAACGATAACGAGAATTGGGATTAGAGTTCTGTATTGATGTAGATGCTCCAAATGGAGCGTTACCCATACTCCAACTCTGCAAAGTACC
Organism: Halicephalobus mephisto; assembly: GCA_009193035.1. Lineage (NCBI taxonomy): Eukaryota > Metazoa > Nematoda > Chromadorea > Rhabditida > Panagrolaimidae > Halicephalobus > Halicephalobus mephisto. Next base: position 68,341 of record SWDT01000025.1, on the reverse strand, counting down.
AGATCCTGTTGTTGAAGGCCATGGAGAAGCATTAGCCAATCCTGTAGTAAATGTAGACGGTGCAACACTAGGCCATACACTTGATTGCGAAACAACTCTACTTGAATTCGAACTTGAATATGATGGTCTTGATTGAAATGACGATCCTGGTGTATAATTAAAATTAGGAGATTGATAATCAGAATCTCTTCGTGGTGGATCATCTGGATTATCTGGATAATTACCTCCACGAATACGACGAGATCCATTTCCACCTAAAATATAAAAAAATTACAAATTTTTCTTTAAAAATCTTACTCAATCTATCATTCCTTCCACGATTATCTCTCAAATCCTCATTTTTCGATAAATTTCTTGATCTATCATCATGTTCAAATTTCTGTTGTGATCGTCGATCATCTAATCTTGTAGGTGTTCTATCTCGACGTAGTTGAGAATCATATGGACGATCTCTTCTATCGTCAAATCTCGGCGGAATTCTCGGATTCATCGGACGACGATCGATAGGACTACGACTTCTCGAACGCCTGAAAATAAGCAATTTAAAAAACTTTTTCAATTTTGTAGAATCCCATAAATACAAGACTCCACAAATAAAAAAAAATTAAATTTTCAAACAATTTGCGATACCTCCTTTGAGTAAATGTATCTTTCGGAGGTTCATCACGGTAGTTTCGAGGATTATGAATTCTAGGTGGTGTACGTCTAGGTATGTTTCTGTGTTGTGGAGGACTTCTATTTCTTCTCGGAGATATAGGTCGTCTAGATGGTGAAAATTGTCTTCTACCAACAGGTGAAAACTGTTTTCTAAACGGTGGACTTCTTCTTCTAAAAGGTGGTGGTGTTCTTGGTCTATCTCTTGAACGTTCTTGTTCTTTCAATCTCAATTTCAATTCTAAATTTTCTCTCTCAAGCCGTTCTTTTTCAAGCATAGCTCTTTTCGCTTCAACTTCCGCTTTCAATGCTCTTTCTTTTCTAAGAAATTCTTCTTCCTTCCTTCTTAACATTTCTTCATACCGTCTGGGATCATCATCCTCACGTCTACGATGCAACGGTGAAGGCGATCTTCTTATTCTTCTATTAATATCCGGAGATCTAGCAGCAACAACTCTAATTTTCGGTCCATTAGAAATAATTCTTCTCTGTGGATGCGAAATCTGTTCTCTTACAATTCTCGCTCTAGCAACAGTTTGATGATACGACGATGGTGGTGGTGGTCCTAATGGTGGACTTCTTCGTCTTCTAATTTCATTCCTTCTATCCAAATATATAACTTTCGGCGATACAGATCTTTCACGTCGTACTTTCTGAGTTTCTGCTTCTATTTCAACTTTCGGTTTATCCTTCTCCGGTGGAACTATCGGTGGATGAATCCTTTGACGTTCTGTAGTTTTCTGCATCAAATCAGATTGAAGCATCGAAGAATCACAAGCCTAAACAAAATTACTATTAAATAAAACCCTATAAAAACCCTCAGGGTATATTCCATACCCGTTCAACAGATATTGTTTTTCCTTTAAAAATCGAATTATTCATTTTCCCAACTGCTCCTTTTGCAAGTTCTTCTGTTTCTAAAATCATAAATCCAAATGCAGTCGGATGTGATGCATCTTTCGTTAAGAATATTTTCGCTTCACCTGTGAAACCTCCATCCATAAAAGCAAGCTAAAAAAATAAAATCCATATAATCATCCTTCTAATTCTTTTTTTTACCTTCATATCAGATAACTTCGTCTCAATCGGGATACCACTAATCCATATACATCGTTTTCCTTCTGGATCATCTTTAGGAAATTGTAATCCACTTGGCAATTTCGGGATATCCTTAGAATCTACTTCATCTTTCCTATCCGAATCTTCTTTATCAGAAATCATCTGAATTTCCGAAGTATCTTGTTTATTAGATTCCTCTTCCGCAATCATTTCATCAATATCTTCAGCATCAGAAATCACATGAATATTATCATTACTTTCATTTTTTGTAACTTCCACAGTATCCTCATCATCCAGTTCTGCTTGATCAATTTCATCATTTGTTTTTTCAATCAAATCCACTGTATCTCGATTATCGTTGTGATTGTCTTCTTTTTCTGTAAATTTTCCTCAACATCAGCTTTTAGGCATTCAAAAAACCCATAATTTCTTAATTAAAAAATATTTTTAAAATTGTAAACAAAAAATTATTAATTTTCTATCTTTTTCAGCTTTACTTTTCCATCAATATTCCTTCTCTCTTGAGAAAAGTTGAGAAAAAAATTCTGATGAATGAGTCCATTGACGTTCGTCTGCATTTTTTTCTCTTTAGATAAAAACAGCTCCAATCCAGTATCTATCTTTTTCGCATACATCCCCAGTTTTTTCTTTTTTATAAAAAAATTTAAAAAACACCAAAACTTACCAATTTCTGTATCAACTTTCTTAACTTCTGAATTTTCTTCAACATTTGTATCCTCAATCTTCGTTTCCATTTCAACACCATTAATTTCTGCATTTATTTTATCAAAATAAGCTTCCGTTTCGACACCTTCGTCAGCAAGTGCCTAAAAATTTGATATTCTAATTAGTAACTACCAAATTACAGCCTTGTCATATGTCCAACAGACTCAAAACTTGTTTATATTCTGCTTCCATAACTTCCCAAGTTAAAAAAAATTCATTTCCTTTTGGCACTTTCCTTATTCAAAATAGACATCCTCATTTTTCTTATTTTTCTCGACAAAAAATTTCTCAAAAATTTACTCAATGAACCAGAAAACAACAAAACTAATTCTTCACCGATTTAACTAATAAAAAATCCTTTTTTTCGTTTCCAAAAAAGACTACAAATTCCATTTCTTCTCAAAACATTTCCGGAAGGCAATCATCTTTATTCTTTTCTAAAGCTTGCCAGTTTCCCAATGGTATAATGTTTCTCTTCTATTTTCTTTCTGTTTACAACCAAAATTGATCTCAGCAGCTGTAATTTTGGATTGTGCTCTTGTTTGCGTGTCTCAGTACTTGCCAACTTCGAAAACCGAATTATGGCATTCTCAAGTGCAACAAATTCCCTCTTTGTTTGTTCACTATTCAATAAAAAAGCGCGCTTCCACATCGTGTAAATCTATAGGTCAAGTAAAAACATTTTTCAGAGATTGACAACTCCCTATGGAAGTTAAATGTAATGTTGCAGTTCCTATAACTATTATTTGTTCTGGAAAACAACCAATTCAAACAACAAAGGCTGTTATTAACAAATTTCCACATAGTTTATTAGCGAGATTATTAGCTCAAGCAGAAGCTACAAATCCTGAAGAAAATGGCATTCGTATAAATTGCGCAGATAGAGATCCAAAACTACTTCGGCATATTATTAATAGTCTCAGACATCCTAAAAACCAATTTATTCTACCCTCAGATTTCAATGAATTTGAAGAACTTGCAGAAGAAGCTCGCTATTTCAATCTTCCTGAATTAGCCAGTCAAGCCAGAAAGCTAACCCCTCAAAACGGATCTAGTACAATCACAATTGCCTATCACGGAACTTTAACTTTTGGAAAACAAGGGATGGCTGCTGATGTCAATTTCCGTAAAATTCACAGAATTCTGGTTTGTGGGAAAATGTCAGATTGCAAATTAGTATTTGGCAACACCCTTAATCAAGGCCGAGACGGAGACATGGGAGAAGACAGATACACAAGTCGTGTTTACCTCAAACATACATTCTTAGAGCAGGCTTTTGATGCTTTAGCTTCAGCAAGGTACACTATGGTTTCAGCCACATCCCATACACCATCATCAAATGCTTACAATCACCGCAAAGATGAACAAGAATGCTACATGCATTATGCCCAGTTTACGTTCAAAAAGGAATGGTAATTTAACTTGGTTGTTGTATATATAGAAATAAACATTAAACTTACTTTCTCGAGACGGGCTATAAGGGTTGCTTTGACGCCATTTCCGTCGAGTCCACGACCAATCAGGACTTTTCGGATCTCAGTCACTTTAAAGTCAGATAAAGTTTTCGTTCCTGTTTGAGATTTCGACATGGTTTATCTGAAAAGTCAAATACTCATATATGAAGTCAAATTAAAGTTGGAATAAATTGACAAAAATCACGACACGGAAGAAATCGCGGAATTTCCTAATTATATTTGGGATTTTGACATGGTTTACATAAACAATTGAAATTCATATATGAATTAAAAGAAAAAACAGATATAAAACAAAGAAAATCACGACACGAAAGAAATTACGGAATTTTCTAATTATATCTGAGGTTTTGACAATGATTTGCCTAAAAAGTAAAAATCCATATATAAAATCAAAACAAAAACCAATTAAAACGAAGAAAATCACGACACGAAAGAAATTCTGAAATTTCCTAATCTTATTTAAGAATTAGAGATCTTCCATCTGCAAAAGTGAAAACTTGCATAAAATCAGAGTCAAATGAATAAAAAACTGAAAAATCATGATACGGAAGAAATTGTTAAACTTCCTAATCCTGAATGAGAATTCAACATTTTCGGCCTGAAAAATTAAAAATTCATATATGAAACTAGAATGAAAGTTGAAATAAAACGGAAAAAAACCGCAAAAATCACGACGCGAAAAAATAGATAAATTTATCCAATTCCCTAGCTATCCTAATTTTTTCGAATAAACTCAACAATGGACTTCACGAAGGCAGCAGGGTTCTCAGCATGAACCCAATGTCCGGCGTTCGGAATCGACTTGAATTTCACTTGAGGGAACAGTCCGGAAATGATTTCGAAATCGCTCTCCTTCACGTAGCCAGATTTGCCGCCGTAGACGAATAAACTTGGTTTGTTGAAAACACCGGAATCGATAGTGAATCTCAAAACATGTTCAATGTGGTTCCCAATGGCCTCAAGGTTCGGTTTCCATCTGAGTCTGTTCGTCCCGTCTTCTGGAGCCAGATTCGTCAACAAGAATTGCCTCGTTGGAAGATCCGTGATCACGTGAGCCAGGTCATCGCTGATAGCTTTCCTTGACTTCGAAAGGTCCACTTGACGCATGTGCTGGACATACCGACGGAAGTGGATATTCTGGCTTTCTGAAGTCGGAGATATGTCCTCGATAATAACAGATTCCAAAGACTTCTGGTATTCCGGATTCAGGGCGAACAAAGCAGCAACCTTTCCTCCCATGGAATGGCCGAGAAAATGGAAAGTGTCAAACCCGGATTCCGGAACGACGACCTCTTGAGCGAACTTCGCGACGTCTTCTGTCATCTCACGGTAACTCATGGACTCGGTATGAGGAGAATCACCGTGGTTCCGGAAGTCCAGCACGTAAATCTGATTATCTAATTTCTTCTGAAGCTGCTTCCCGACAGAATTCCAATTGGATTTGTGGCCAAACAATCCATGTCCGATAACAAGCGGATTATGGGACCTATTCTTCTCCGATCCAAATTTATTAAACGCGAGAGAAACCGCATTTCGTCTAGCCTCATGTGACGACGATACAGTACGAAATAAACCTAATCTATACAGCATTCTGGAAGAACGAAATAAGCCAAATTACGATGTACGAACTAGCAGGCGAGCTGAAAATTGATCGAAAACAAAACTAGACTCCTCTCGTCCGCCGTTCGTGTCGGGACCCAATCCAGTAAAGATGGAAATCCGGCGCGTTAAATAAATAAGAAATATAAAAATAGGAAATTTAAAAATTAAGAAAATCCAAATCTAAAAACTTATATTCCACAAATTATTTCCAAAAATAAAAGTAGGCTGGTTTTTCGTGTCAGGACCTAGTAAAAAATAAGAATTCGGCGGGTAAAAAAATTAAAAAATTAAAAATAAAAAAAAATTAAAAAAATTAAATTATTTCGAAACAAAAGTAAACAAAATTTTTCGTTTCAGGACCCAATCGAATAAAAAAAATTTGGCGGGTTAAAAAAATTTTAAAAAATCAAAAAAATTCTTCCCAAAATACCTAAAACAAATACAAATAAATCCTCACATTCCAATAACAATTTCATCGACAAAAAAATAAAAATTTACACAAACAAATACTCCAAAACTACTAAACCTAAAATAATTTTCAACTTATTTCAAAATTTACAGTAATATCCAACTCTTGGCGGGAATTTCAAATCACCGTTTTTCTTTATTTAACTTTATCAATTAATTTATGTGAATAAAATTAGCCAAAAATGTCAGAATACATCCGTAAACGAGAAAATAATTACCGGAGGATCGGATACTTGAGAAACGGGTCAAAAGTAACGAAACTCCTGAAATATCACAAGCAAAAAATGGACATTTTCTTCTTCGATTTCTTGATATTTAGTAAAATACAATTAGTTAAAATTTTCAAACGGTTATGCTGAACAAAAGACCTCGCACAAGAACAATGAACATGCGATGCAAAAGCAAATCTTTAGGCACAAAGTTGATTTGCCAGGGGCAAACTCGAAGCTGAGCGTTACTCGAGATAGAACACAGATATTACCAAATAAGCGAACTCAACCACAATGTTCAGCTTGTCCTTCATCACAAATTGGAGCAACACCTTTGCTTTTGCTGGTCGTCCTTCGTCGGATTGATAGTGATGTTGTTTCCTGGGTTCGAGAGCGGAACAGTGCGGTCTGGACCGAATTGACGTCTGCTTACTGATCGGTAGATCTCGGTTAAGATGTTGGTGAAAGCCGTCTCCACATTGGTGGAATCCAAAGCAGATGTCTCGATGAAAGACAGCTGGTTCTTCTCGGCATAAGCCTTGGCTTCGTCGGTGGGAACTGCTCGGAGATGCCGTAAGTCGCTCTTGTTGCCGACGAGCATAATGACAATGTTCTGATCCGCATGATCACGAAGTTCCTTCAGCCATCTCTCGACGTTTTCATAGGTGACATGCTTGGCGATGTCATACACGAGGAGAGCTCCGACGGCGCCTCTGTAGTAAGCCGAAGTTATTGCACGATAACGCTCCTGTCCAGCTGTGTCCCAAATCTGTGCCTTCACTGTTTTGCCTTCGAGCTGAAATCGAATACAAATAATTCTCCCCAAAATCGATAAAGCATAATCAACGATGAATCATTCCAAAAGTCGATTTCGAAAGTGCCAACTGGACGAGAACTTACTTGGATACTTCTTGTAGCAAATTCGACACCGATAGTTGACTTAGATTCGAGGTTAAATTCATTGCGAGTGAACCGAGAGAGCAAGTTGGATTTGCCGACACCAGAATCGCCGATCAGGACAACTGAAAAGTTTCATATATCAAAAGTGATCAGATGACCTTCTATTCCATATATACACCTGAAGAGAACCCTAATTACCATGTTCGAAATCTCTACAGCCAAACAAAGCCTAAAAAACACGAAAAAAGAAAATTACTATCGATATACCTGGTTTCGTTTTCCGGTCACAAGATTTTTATAAACGACAGAAACTTACCCTTGAACAAGTAATCATACTCATCGTCGCGGGTTCCCATTGTGCAGATTCAGAATGCGGTTCAGAATTAGTAAATGAAGCAAAAATCGACGGACAAATCAGAGCACGCGACCAAACCACGTCAGCATCGATCGCTCTGCCTGAGCCAAACGTCTGAGCGGGTTCCCGAGCGGAAAATGGACTCTACTGTAGCGCTCGTTCTCTCTTCTCTTTGCTGCGAATGCAACTCCTTCTTTTCCTACTTCTCGTTAAATCTTCCAATTTCTCCTGTTTCTACCATAACAATTTTCATAATTCTTTATATCCCATCATTCTACTCGTCTTCTATTCCTAAATCCTGCATTCTTCTTCTTTTTCCCGTGGAAAAGTTGCAATTCCTTCTTTCCCTACTTCTTGTTATATTTTGTTTTCTTCCATTTCTACCACAGTAATTTCCATAACTCCTTATATCCTATGATTCTGTTCGACTGTCATCCTTAGGTTCTACATTTCTTCTGCTTTCTTCTTGCAAAATCGACAACTTTCGCTACTTACCATTATACTCGCCATTTTTCGTTTGTATCATGATGATTCTTACTGCTGATATCCTCGAGTTTTATCTGCATCTTATTGTTTGATTTGACACATGTTCGTTCAAGTTCCCTACAAACTTCTAAATTTGCGATTTTAGGGTAAGAGCTTGCTACATCATGGTTGAAGCTGCGACGAAGCTCCCTTCCGTCCCTGAGACACTTTTGAAGAATAGAAAACTCCGCGCCACTCAACGTGAGCGTGCTCGGATTGCTGCTGCTAGGTCCAAGGCTGTGAGTTTTGTGGATTGATATATAAATTCTTACTTTTCCTTGCAGATCAACGACGCTAGAAAGTCTGAGATCTACAAGCGTGCTGAGAAGTACGTTGCTGAGTACCGAAACAAGGAAGCCAACGAGAAGAAACTCCGTATTGAAGCCAAGAAAGCTGGTAACTTCTACGTTCCTGAAGAACCCAAACTTGCTTTTGTTGTTCGTATTCGTGGTATCAACAAGATCCATCCTCGTCCTCGCAAGGTTCTTCAACTTCTCCGCTTGAGACAGATCAACAATGGTGTCTTCGTTAAGTTGAACAAGGCCACTATTCAGATGCTCCGTATTGTTGATCCTTACATTGCCTGGGGATACCCTAGCTTGAAGACTGTCCGCAGCCTCGTCTACAAGCGCGGATACGCCAAGATCAACGGACAACGTATTGCTATCACCGACAACGCCATCATTGAGGAGAAGCTCGGTCAGCACAACATTATCTGTACTGAAGACTTGGTCCACGAAATCTACACCGTTGGAAAGAATTTCAAGCAAGCGACTAACTTCCTGTGGCCCTTCAAGCTTTCCAACCCAACTGGAGGATTCAACAAGAAGGCTAACCACTTCGTCGAAGGTGGTGATTTCGGTAACCGTGAAGATGAGATCAACAAGCTGCTCGCTCGTATGATCTGAATCATTGTTGGTTGTAATTTTCGTTATTGATAAAAATTCGTTTATGAATTTATTTATTACTTACATCTGGACACATCGGTCTAATACTTTACACGTTTTCATCAATCCCCTAGAAATGCAGAGCAAAAGCTGCCAAAGTCAGAGCCCAAAAAACTGGGCTGGTAGAAAAAGATCCGGAAGCTGACATTTTATCTCCATATTTTTCGAGCAAGTCGAGAATGACTCCGTTCGTCCATCCGAACCCTTTCTGGACCTCGTATTCTCCCCCAGATCCAGCGCTACACTCATCACTCGAAATAATAGATACATTGTACTTTTCGAACATGGCATAAGTGGAGCTGTAGGATTTATAGTTGACAAGTAGCCATTGGGTTGCGATATCTCTGGCTATTTTCATTAGTTTAGGGTCCCCTGTGGTTCTGAATCCTTCGATAACCATGTGGACCATTGGGGGCCAAGCGTTATCCTTGTCCCATTGTTGTTCACTACTCATTGCTAGAGAAGTTGGGATGCCTTTTGTGAAGTTTAGGACTCCTTCTCTTTTTAGGTAATCGTGTACTCTGTGAGGTGTGATTTCGTCTTCGTCGTCGTAACACTTGGCGTAGAGGGGTAGAGCATTGGAGACGTAGTAAGTGTTTGAGTGCTTTTTTTGCTCTAAATCGTAATCATACCAGATACCGTCGGTTTCGTTCCAATGGAGGTGTTTCATGGCTTTTTTCATGTTTTCGTATCTGTCGGTGTAGATTTTGACTTTTGTGAAATCTCCATTTATCTCGTGGAATGCACTGAGAATTCGGGTATTAATACACATGAAAGCGTTTAGATCTACTGGAACAATGGACCAAGTTCGAATGGATTTCATGTCATGACGACCGGGACCTGATTGGGCAAACCATCGAGTTGAGAAGTCCCAACCTGTTTCTGCAGCACTTGCAATATTAGACCAGATTTTTTGTTTTTCTTCATCGGTATTTAGATGTTTGACAAGTTCCATGTCTTCTCGGTAACTTTCTGGTCGTGGTGTTTTCATTGTTGCTCTGTATTGAAAAAAGTGGAATAATTCTTCGCCTGTGTTTGGATCGAGATAAGGCATCCTTCTGTTGGCAATCCAGAAGTGGTATTCTTTTTCGAGTAATGGCAAAAGGTACTGGAAAATGAAAGTAGAAAAATGAATGGACATGTTGAGTTTTTTATTTTATGATTTTTGGATTTGAATCGATCCGAAATCGATAAATTTGGTGAAAAGGGAACTTACGCGAACGAAATCCAAATCTCCCGTGGCCAGGAAGTATTCATACACCATTGGAGTTAGTAGAGGTGGCTGGGATCGGATTAAGTAATAGACTCTTCCGCCGTTAGGGACGAAACCGTGACTGGAAGAGATGATTTATATATGAAAATTTCAGGAAACTTACTGGTCTACCATATAGGCGAGATTTAGGATGACGCCTTTTGCTGTGTCGTACATTTCGGAGAATAGTAGGCCTTTCAATATCCAGAAACTATCCCAATAATAGAATTCTCGGAATCGTCCTCCTGGGATGATGAAAGGGTGGGGGACGTAGAGAAGACTATAAAGATCCTGATGTTCTCGAACGTCGTCCTTGACTCTTCTGCAAAGGTCCCGCCAGATTCGATGGAGATGTAAAGCCCATCTTCGAAGTTTGTAGTCTTCGATTTTTTGGAAACTTGTCGGGAAAGGAACCCAATCGGTGGGGTATACTTCGATTAACTCGTTTCCAGGAGGATCGAAATGCTCGTCGACGAATGTTTTTAGAATCTCGGAGTTACGGACTTGATCTCCTAGTTCGTAAAAGTCCCTCAAGGTTTGTACTGAAATATTTAATATGAAAATGGTGAGATTTAAACTATTTTATATAAAAATTAAAAATTATTTTACATAAAAAGTTAAAGAATATAGATTATTTTATATAAAAAATTAAAGAATATAAGCTATTTTATATAAAAAATTAAAGAATATAAATTATTTTATATAAAAAATTAAAGAATATAAACTATTTTATATAAAAAATCAAAGAATATAAATTATTTTATATAAAAAATTAAAGAATATAAGCTATTTTATATAAAAAATTAAAGAATATAAGCTATTTTATATAAAAAATTAAAGAATATAAGCTATTTTATATAAAAAATTAAAGAATATAAATTATTTTATATAAAAATGAAAAAAGAAATTATTTTTTTACGCAAATAGTAAAATTTAAACTAACCTGGATCGAGTTTGAGGGGCATGTCAACGAAATATTTGGAATCTGGATATAATTTGGCATCTTGAACTGCCTGGAGTATGGGTCCATCGCAATAAATTTGGCTATAAACATCGTTATCAAAAAAATCACGTGGGAAATAAATTTTTGAAAGGTCAGTTTTACGACTTTCGAAATGTACTAAGAAATGCATATATGAAATATATATGAAATTGATTTTTAAACTTACCTAAGAAGGGAAATGACGTAATATAGCATTATGGTACCCGTTTAGAATTTTTTAAATATTTTTTATTTTAATCAATTTAGGAAGGAGTCTAGTTCGTTGTTTAATTTCTTAATTGAAGAAAATTCGAAAATTTTACATTTAAAAAGAAAATTGTCTCGACAATTTTGTTTTGGATGTGTGTTGCAGACTGAAGGAGGAACCAACCGACGCCCGGTCTTTGGCCAGTCTTTCACGTGATCCGATGAAGCTTTTCAGGAAAAGTAGTCTAGTTTCGTTTGAAGTATTTTGACTGGTCAATTGGCGGGATTTTTGGCCACTAACTGGTCAGCAAATTGTTTCTTTAAAAAAAACAAATTTTTAAAAATTATTTTTTTTATTTTAAAAATTAAAAAAATTATTTTTGTAATTTAAAAAAAAATTCAAAGTTCATTTTTTTTGCGAATTTAAAGTTTATTTTTTTTTTTGTAAATTTGAAAAATTTCAAATTTTTAAAATTAAAAATTTTTTAAAATTAAATTTTAAATTTATGTTAAATTACTTGAGTTGAAAGTTGTTTAAAATAAATCGGATACTGTAATGAATGGGTTATAAAAAATAAAAATAAAAAATTTAATAATGAAATTTGCAGAAAATCGCCTGCTGATCAGGTGATCTTTGAAAAATTAATTGTCAATATTTTTGACGGGAAAATGGATAGTGGCTAAGATCGAAGATTAATAATCACTATCCGAGTGCAATTGGTTGTGCAAAATAGACACTATCTAAGTGGGGGTTGTGAAAAATAGACACTATCCAAGTGGAACTTGTTCAAAATAGACACTATCCAAGTGGAACTTGTTCAAAATGGACACTATCCAAGTGGAAGTTGCTCAAAATAGACACTATCCAAGTGGAAGTTGTTCAAAATAGACACTATCCAAATACAATTTATTATTCAAAATAAATATTATCAAAGTCGGAATTGTTCGAAATAGACACTATCCAAGTGGGGATTGTTCAAAATGGACACTATTCGAGTGAAAATTACTCAGAATAGTCACTACCTAAGTTGTTCAAGATAGACACTATCCAAATACAATTTATTGTTCAAAATAATCACTATTCATGTGAAAGTTTCTATTAAAGACAGTCACTATCAAACTAAAATATATTTAAAATAGTCACTATCAAACTAAAATATATTTAAAATAGTCACTATCCAGATAAAAATTACCCTTCAAAATAGTCACTATCCAGATAAAAATTACTCTTCAAAATAGTCACTATCCAAGTTTGCATTTTCAAAATACAAAGGACTAAAGTTTAACAGTGACTGTTTTAAATTACTAAAACTCTTTAAAAAGTTACTTTTGATTAAATATATATAAATTATATTTTTTAAAAATTAAATATTTTAAAAATATTTATTCAATTTTTTTAAAATTAAATATTTTTAAACTACTTTAATTTTTTGAACTTTTTTAAAATCGAAAAATGAACCAGGTTTCAAAGATCAAAAATCCCGTTTTTTTGAAATTTTTCGGTCATTTATTTTAAAAAATGCACGTTTTTTTGTGTCAATTTTATCTATTGTGATCATTCTGTTTTCTGTGGAATTAAGTGCATTTTTCATGCTCATCACAATCATAAGATCAATCATACTCAAAAAAATAAAAAAAATTAAAATAAAGAAAATAAAAATTAAAAAATAAATATAAATAAAAATAAATAAAAATTTTTAAAAAATATAAATAAAAATTTTTAAAAAATATAAATAAAAAAATTAAAAATAAAGAAAATAAAGAAAATAAAAATAAATAAATTAAAAATAAATTAAAAAAATTAAAATAGAGGAAATAAAAATTAAAAAAATAAATATAAATATAAATAAATAAAAATTTTAAAAAAATATAAATAAAAAAATTAAAAATAAATTTAAAAAATTAAAATAAAGAAAATTAAAATTAAAAAAATAAATATAAATTAAAATAAATAAACATTTCTACGAAATTATTTTGAATAAAGTTTTAAAAAATTTTTAAAATAAATTTCCACAATGAATTTTAATTTTTCGTTTTTTGTATTTTTGGAGTTAACTTTCTATGTGAGGAATTTTAAAAATCATACTTTAGAAAAAATAAATTTTTACAGAATTATTTTGAATGAAATTTTTGAAATTCGAATTTTCGGATTAAAACATAATTTTTTGAATTTTGTACTTTTCGCGCTGGGATTTGATTTTCCGATTTTAAATTTTTCGTGTCAAGATTCAACTTTTCAATTTTGAACTTTTCGAATTAAAACACAATTTTTGAAATTTGCACTTTTCGCGCTGGGATTCGATTTTGGACTTTTCAGATTGAAATACAGATTCTGAAATTTAAACTTTTCGGATTAAAACATAATTTTTGAAATTTGGACTTTTCGTGGTGAGATTCTACTTTTGAGTCTTGCATTTTTCGTGGTGAGATTCTACTTTTGAGTCTTGCACTTTTCGTGGTGAGACATGACTTTTGAAATTTGGTCTTTGTGTTAGCACACGACTTCCGTGTGATGTTTTGATTCGAAAACTTCAAATAAGTTGCATTATCAATTAGATAATTCAAATTTTAAATTTCAAAATAAAAAATTTTGAATATTATCTTCGAAAATAAAAATAAAAATTTGACCTCGAACTGGATCGTCTTTAAGATTGTGATCAGAGCTGTCGATTTTTCGAAGTCCTCAATTTTCAAATTCGACTCCGATTTTTGATTTCAAATTAGTTTGAAATTGCTGAATTTTAATTTTTAATTTCAAATTTCGAATTTCGAATTTTTAATTTTTGATTTCAAATTAGTTCGAAATTTCCGAATTTGAATTCGAATTTTTGATTTCAAATTAATTCAAAATTAGTTCGAAATTTCTGAATTCGAATTTTTGATTTTTAATTTCGAATTTTTAATTTTTGATTTCAAATTAGTTTGAAATTTCCGAATTCGAATTTTTAATTTTTAATTTCAAATTAGTTCAAAATTAGTTCGAAATTTCTGAATTCGAATTTTTGATTTTTAATTTCGAATTAGTTTGATTTAAATTTTCGATTTTTGGATTTGAATTAATTCGAAATTAGTTCGAAAGTTCGAAATTTCTGAATTCGAATGAATTTGAAATTTCTGAATTTAAATTAGTTCGAAATTTCTGAATTCGAATGAATTTGAAAGTTTTAAATTTTCGAATTCGAATGAATTTGAAAATCAACAGTTCTGGTTGTGATTTCTAAGAAATAAACATCGGCGATTTCGTCTTTTCCCTGGAGTCCTGGACTAAAATAAATTCTACAATATACCCTCAGGACAAGTTTTGTCATTAAAAGTTGAGATTCAATTTTTCGAAAATTATTCTTTAGTCACCTATAAGCAAAATACAGACTGCTTTGTCAAAAAAACATTTTCTAATAGTTGGTATTGAGAACATTTCGCCAAAACCTATTTTTTACTATTAAGGACATTTCTCTAAGAACTATTTTTTTGGCATTCAGAACACTTTGCCAAAAACCATTTTTTTGGCGTTCAGAACATTTCGTCAAAAACTATTTTTTTGGCATTCAGAACATTCCACCAAAACCTATTTTTTGGCGTTCAGAACACTTTGCCAAAAATTGATTTTTTTGGCATTCAGAACATTTCGCCAAAAACTATTTTTTCATTATTAAGGACATTCCGCCAAAACCTATTTTTTGGCGTTCAGAACACTTTGCCAAAAATTGATTTTTTTGGCATTCAGAACATTTCGCCAAAAACTATTTTTTCATTATTAAGGACATTCCACCAAAACCTATTTTTTGGCGTTCAGAACACTTTGCCAAAAATTGATTTTTTTGGCATTCAGAACATTTCGCCAAAAACTATTTTTTCATTATTAAGGACATTCCGCCAAAACCTATTTTTTTGGCGTTCAGAACACTTCGCCAAAAATTGATTTTCCTATTATTTCATTATGTTATCTTTGGAATCCATTCAGAATCTCGTTGTTACTATTGAGATATGTTGCATGATTCCTTCTGACATACTGTATTTTATTATTGTTTATATAATATTCATCGGAAAAAGTCGGAAAATTTTTCAAACAAGTTTTTATTACATTTTTGTTATTTCTGCTTTTAACAATATTATTTTTCATTGGTTATATTTTTTTTTCATGAGGATGATGACAGCAACGATGTACAACGGATTCTACAGTAACTTTGTTTTTAAACAAAATTTTTTTCATAAATTTTTTTACATGATTTATTTTAATTCAAATTACGCACATTGCGTGCTAGATTTGCTTTTAAGTTTTAACAGATTTTCGGTTTTACTTTTAAAAACAAATTACAAATTTTTTTGGAAAAAATATTTAAAATATTTCATAATTTTGGTTTTTTTAATTCCGTTTATTTTTAATTGGGGATTTTTGGCGAATACCGTAATCGTGATCGACTACCCGACGGGTTACGGTATCGCGTACCCGACAACATTGAACTACAGTAATTTCGCATGGATCGAACCTACTCTCAGTGGAGTCGTTGTTTACAGTACTTCTATCATGTCCGGACTTCTGATGAACATGTACGTGATTTACCGTTTATTTTATAAAAGATCGATTTCTTCAAACGATAAAGAACAAAATTCACAAAATAAAAAATTATTTATTTATTCATTGTGTGTTTTTATAACTGAATTTTTGTGTTTTTTGACTCAAGCAATTCCGTTTATTTCGAAAAACGCCGAATTGACGAATTTTATCTGGAGATATCAGTTTCCTTTTTACGATGCCTCCAGCTGTATGCCACCGTGGTTCATGGTATTTACTAACTCTAAAATAAGAACAGAAGTATTCCAATTGGTTACTGTAATCGGCTACGGTAAAGGAGCAATGCCGTCGGCAAAAGGTACGATTCTTTATATTATTGCTGCAAATGTGGATTCTGGGGTTTTTTTATTCACAAAGTACTGTAAAAATCAAAAATAAAATTAATCTAAAGAAATCGAAAAATTAAATTAATCTAAAAAAATTAAAAAATTAAATTAATTTTAAAAAAATTAAAAAATTAAAAAATTAAATTAACTTTTAAAATTCTTTCAGCAATAAAAATATTTAAATTTTATGTATTTAAAAGTTTAAAATTATTTAAACTTTATTAATGCTGAAAAAGTTGAAAAATTTCGTTATTGCTTGATTTTTGTGAGCTGGTGGGTTGCGTGAGGGATGAGGAATATAAGAGTTTCTTGTTTATCCGAACAGTAATAATATTAAACATAATAATCATAGATATTAATAATAGGCCAACATTCGTTCTGTCATGTACAGTATGTTCACTATCTAGTACGTAGAGTTTTCTTTTCGAGACTGTGCGCTCTGGGTTAGCTACCCAGTAACCAATTAATACACCGATATAACTAAGATTAAGCACCGTAATCATCTACTAAGCAATATTCGTTCTGTCATGTACAGTATGCTCACTATCTAGTATGTAGAATTTTCTTTTCGAGACTGTGCGCTCTGGGTTAGCTACCCAGTAACCAGTTAATACACCGATATAACAAAGATCAACCATAATAACAACCATATATAGTAATAATAGGTCAACATTTAGTCTATCATGTACAGTATGCTCACTATCTAGTATGTAGAGTTTTCTTTTCGAGACCGCACATCCTGAGTTAGTTACCCAGTGACTAGTTAATACACCAATATAACAAAGATCAACCATAATAACAACCATATATGAATTAACCAGGCAACACTTACTCTGTCGTGTACAGTATGTCCTCTCTAACACTTAGAATTTTCCTTTCGAGACCTGAATTGCTTATCCAATAACTAGTTAACACACCGATATGACAATTTTTTAAATTTAGAATATGCTCTAAATATTGAAAAACTTAATTACCAACAGAAATTTGCTGATTGGCCGAGTTATTGGTTCCCATTAAAGAGGCAATCACGAACAACAAGGGAGTTTATTCCCAGAATGTTAGTAGATCCATTCACGAGGGATTTGAGATTTGGGATTTGGGGGTTTATTCAGAGGAAGTTTACATTCACCAAGAAGTCCAAAAGTTCGTGTTCCAAAAACTCACATAAATGATGAAATTACTATCTACAGTAATCAGGACATCTGTAGAAGAGACGTAAGTTCACGGACACATGCATAATGGGGACTTCATGTCTATGGAAATTCATACAGAGGTTCTTCGAGAAATTTCGGCAAAAACACGACCGAAAATTAATCAACAGTAGTTAATTTTAAAATTTAAGATTTTTTAAAACAACTTTATTAATTAAAAAAAATAAAAAATTAATAATTTTAAAAAATAAAAAATTAATAATTTTTAAAAAATAAAAAATAAATAATTAATGATTTAAAAAATATAAATTTATTAATTTAAAAAAAAAATAAAAAATTAATAATTTAAAAAAAAATAAAAAATTAATAATTTAAAAAAAAATAAAAAATTAATAATTTTTAAAAAAATAAAATTTTATTATTTTCGAAAAAAAATATTTTAAAAATTTTATTAATTTCAAAAATTAAAATTAGAAAATTTTTAATTTAAAAATTATTTTTTAAAGTAATTTAATTTTTTTGGATTATTTTTAGAATTTTAAAAATATTAATGATTTTACGACCGGAACTTATTTGGAAAAAAATGTATACTGTCGAAAAAAAGCAGATTGATAATTGCCCTCAGGGGATGCTTGATTGTAATTATTTCGTTTCAGGAAAAAACAAAATATACCATATGAAAGTAGGCCCGCAAGTCAATGTCGTTGGACGCACTTTCGTCACTCAAACTGTGGCTCCCATCACGATTGCCTGAATCGCCTCTTAACACGTTTGAGTTCATTGGTTCTTAAAACGATTTTCTGCATTCATTATTTCTTGTCAATTATTTCAGTTAATTGATTTTTAACACAATTGTCTGCATTTATTGGTTCTTAACACCATTGTCTCCATTTATTGGTTCTTAACACGATTATTTCAGCTCATTAGTTCTTAATATGATTGTCTTCATTTATTGGTTCCTAACACGATTATTTCAGTTAATTAATTTTTAACACAATTGTCTGTATTTATTGGTTCCTAACACGATTGTCCACATTTTATTGGTTCTTAGCACGATTACTTGAATCTTTTTTTTGATATAATTGTCTTCATTCATTATTTCTTGTCATAATTATTTCAGTTCATTGGTTCTTAATATGATTATTTGAATTCATAGATTTCTAACACGATTGTTTGAATTGCTTCTTGGCATGATTTTATAAATCCATCTTTCCCTACTATGATTATTCCAGTTCATCATCTCTCAATTTGGTTAATTAAATTCATTACCTCCCACCACGATTACTCCAATCGCCTTTTGATACGATTTTATAAATCCATCTTTCCCAACTATGATTATCCAAATTGGTTTTTTTTCACCAGCCAAATCCACTTTTCCTCATGATTCTATGAATCCATCAAAAACTAGGATTATTTATCTTCAAAAAAGACAAATTTACTTCCAAAACCATACACGTAAAGTGACATTACTGAGGACCTCAATAAATACACAGAAGTGTTACCACTCTGGGACGTTAAAATCCAAAAAACTACCTATGTTGATTCCTAGCGAGTTCCACGTTTTTTAGCAGCTTCAAGCATTTCATCTTGAAGGACTTCCATGATCTCAAGTCTCTTGTGGGTTCTTCCATCGAGGTCGAAGATGACCGTTGGTTGTTTCCAGTAATTGTTCCGGATTCTCTCCCAATCCCAAGGAGCTTTTTCTTGACTGCGGTCCAGCCAAATTTCGACTTTTTCGAAACTGAAGTAAACGACGTAAACGAACATGACGAACCAAGCCGAAAGCAAAAAAATCAAAGGATAAACTTCATAAGCATGGCTCAGACGACGAAGCATGAATCTAAAAATATCAAAAATAATATCATTGTAAAAAAAACAAAAATATATATTGAGGCGAAATTTTCGAAATTAAAAAAATCCAAAATTAAATTTTTTGTGGAAGTTTCGTAATTGATCGTCTATGATAAAAATTCATATATGAACTTTTACGAAATAGTCTCGAAATAAATTTTTTAAAGTTCTTCGAAATTAAAAAGTTCAAAATTTAGGTTTCATATATGAACTTTTACGAAATAGTCTTGAAACGAATTTTTAAAAGTTCTTCGAAATTTAAATTTAGGTTTCATATAGTAATTTCGTAATTAATCATTTATGATAAAAATTCATATATGAACTTTTACGAAATAGTTTCGAAATAAATTTTTAAAAGTTCTTCGAAATTAAAAAAGTTCAAAATTTAGGTTTCATATAGTAATTTCGTAATTAATCGTCTATGATAAAAATTCATATATGAACTTTTACGAAATAGTCTTGAAACGAATTTTTAAAAGTTCTTCGAAATTAAAAAAGTCGGAAATTTAAATTTTGCGATCTTGTACAATTTCGAAATCTATTTTTTAAAATTATATTTTTTAGATGGATTCAGAAACTTCCGGATAATATGGGATATAAGCTTTATCCATTCCATCCCAACTAATGGATATTTATGGAAGTATTATAAATATTCAAAAATTAACATCTAAATAAATTTTTAATAAAAATTTTTAATAAAAATTTTAAAAATAGCAAAACTGACCTGATTGGAGTGTCGCCTTGCTTTTGAGGAACAGCATAACGTTTATCACGAGAAACGTCACGTTCGTACTTGAAAAATCCAGGGATATTGGACGGGACCTGGATTTGCTTGGCCGAAACAGGACGAGCACCTGTGGAAGCCAGACGGATAACCAGCAATCTGGGGAGGTTCTTCGATGGGAGGAGACGGCTCAAAGTAGAAAGTGACATCTTTCGGAATCTGAAAATCAAAGTTTAGAAAGTGACATCTTTCGGAATCTGAAAATCAAAGTTATAAAAATTCAAAATTAACATTTTTACGAAATTATTTCGAAATAAGTTCCCAAGTTTTAAAATTTAAGTTTCATATATAAATTTTAAATCTTTACGGATTCTAGAAGGTTAAATAAGGATTCCAGAAGCTTAGATGGAGGATTCGGAAAAAGTTGTATGAGATTCTAGAAATTTCCATAAAAGTGCAGGAACTTAAATGGGGTTCTACAAGATTCTAAGAAATTCTACAGGATTCTGGAAGCTTCGGTAAGGGATTCTAGAAATTTCCAAAGAAATTCTACAAGACTCTAAGAGATTCCAGAAGTTTTTTAAAAATTCTAAGAAATTTTACGATTTTAAAATCTTTAATACGGATTTCAGAAGTTTCTACAAAATTTTAAAATCTTTGATAGGAATTTCAGAAGTTTCCAAAGAAATTCTACAAGATTTTAAAAACTTTCATAAAATTCTAATCTTGTTTTATCGAAGGCTATAAATTTCGAAATTACCAAAAAAACGAAAAAACGTGATTTTTTGCAACTATTACAGTATGAGACATAAAAATTTCCCGAATCTCACATATAGAGATAAAAAATTTCGAAATTTTCTAAAGAATTAAAAAAACGTTTTTTTTTAATTTTGAAATTTTCTAAAAAATTTAAAAAATATGATTTTTGAAACTATTACTGTAAGGGAAAAAGAGAATTTTCCAGATTTCACAAAAATAAAGAATTTTGAAAATTTTTCAGTAAAAAAAAACGAATCGAATCAAAAAACGCCATTTTTGAAAATACGGAAATTCTTCCAAAAATTGTAAACAATTTTGAAATTCTAGAAAAAAAAGAAACATGGATTTTCGAAACTATTGTAATTAAAAATGTTAAAAAATATTCAAATTTTCATAAAACTAAAAAGTTGAAAAAAATCCTAAATGAAGAAAAACGATTCAATCATACAGTAGTATTCTTCAGAATTTTGAAATTAAAAAAAAGTGACTTTTAAGAAATATTAAAATTAAGGATATTAAATAATTTAGGAAATTTTAACGATACCTAAAAATCTAGAAAAACCTCTCAATGAAGAAAAACGATTCAATCATACAGTGATATTTTTCAGAATCTAAGAATCCTACTAAAAAGTGCAAAACATTCCAAACTCTAGCAAAAGCTATAAAACGACTCAGGCACGAAGAAACGTGACTTTTCGAAGGCACTGCGGAAAAGGCATTAAGAGGAAATTTCCCGAATCTCTAACACAACTACCCCTAAGATTAATCTAAAAAAATTTTTTTTAAACTAAAATATGTTCAGAAGACTCTTAGTATTATTTTATGGAAAAAAAGCAATAAATCTTCCCAAGCTCCACCCCCTTGAGAATTCCTCGTTACCCGGTTTCTCAAGCAAAACAAATACAAAGCAGTTGCATTTTCTGCTGCTTCTCCGCTCATGGCTTGCGACAATGCACGTGCACCAATAGTGTTTTTTCAGTAAATGCACGCATCTTCTGGAAATAAGCGATTCTCGGTTACTGTTGACCACAGGGGCGGGATTTCAATTTCGCACGTCAACTATAGGAATCTTTCGAACCTTGCTAAAAATATCTGTCGTCCTCTTGTTATTTCTTAATTCCTTCTAAAAACTTCTGCAATCTAAAGGTACTTTCTATGTTAGTCTTTTAGCTCAGTTTTTATAATCTACACATAGTCCAAAATCGAACTTGTTGCCATTTCATCAAAATGTCCTACAAGACAACCCTCATCAGCGAGTTCCACGCTTCTTGGCAGCCTCAACCATTTCATCCTGAAGATGTTCCATGATCTCCAATCGCTGGTGGGAGATTCCTTCCTTGTCGAAAACAAGAGTAGGCTTCTTCCAATAGTTCGTGCGGATCCTTTCCCAATCCCAAGGAGCCTTTTCTTGGCTACGGTCCAGCCAGATCTCGATCTTCTCGAAGCTGATGTAGACGGCATAGCAGAAGACGATGAACCAAGCTCCAGTCAAGATGAAGAGAGGGTAAAGCTCATAAGCATGTCCCAAACGACGAACAAGGAAGCTGAAAACGAATCAGTTACACGCCACTGTGACGAATAATCACGGAACTTACCGCATCGGCGTGTCTCCGGGCTTTTGTGGCTGGGAGTAACGTTTGTCGCGGGAGAAATCACGTTCGTACTTGAAGAATCCAGGGATGTTGGATGGGACTTGGATTTGCTTGGCGGCCGGCTTCGGAGTAGCAGAATGAGCCATTCTGATGGCAACAATTCGCTGCATCGTCGAGCCAGAGATGAGTCGGGGGGTAAGCGTAGACAACGACATCTCTAGCTAAAATAACTTGATTAAAAGGTTTGCTCATATATCAAATCTTCGAGGTTACCCATCTATATTGTGAATAATGGGCAAATGGACTTAAATCGTGGAAATCGGATAAGATTTAAGAAGAAAAAGTACGGGAAATAACAAGTGGTGGGAAATCGATAAAAAAGAGAAATTAGGTAAAATAACTTTATTCAAAAACTGTTCATATATAAAATCTTCGAGATTATTCATCTGCATCGTGTATAAGAAGTAAATATATCCAAATTACAGAGCTTGGATAAGATTTGAAAGATCGAAAAAAAGCAGTGGAAAATCAATTAAGGAAAGCAAAACTAAAGGAATACATGGTTGTGATGCATGGAGGGGTTGAGAACACACGTCACGGGGGTCTGAGTGAGGGGGTTACGAGTCTTGATGATTTAACAATAATAAGTATTAAAAATCACGAATTATTGAAATCCGCACGTTTTCCGGACAACGAGCGGCTGATGTTCCCTGATTATCAGGGTTTCGTTGCGAGAGAATAGAGAAAATTGCAAAATCATTCGCCAGCGTTGATCATCGGTTTCGATCACTTTTTTCCGTTTTATTCATTGCCGATTTTTATTTTATTTTTGACGATTTTGTTTTATTTCCATTAATTCCCAAATTTCTATCAATCTTCCGAAATGCAGAAGATTTTTCCAATTTGCGGACCTATGTTATCTACGTTCTGTATGATTATCTCCGTTTGGGGTGTTGTCTTCCTCGGATTGCTGGGATTGTTCTTCAGTTTGAAAGCTGTCACATTATTCCCCGATCTTCATTTCGAAGAAGGCACAAAATTCACTGTTCCCGAAGTCGAAGAGAAGTACGCTGCCAAGGCCACTCAATGCTGGATCGCTGCGGGACTCTACGGCGTCACGTTCATCGGAGTCTGGCTCCAGAATCGCTTAAATCCTCCGCTTCTGTAGATCCACAACTGCTTATTCACTTATCCGATGCATAATCGTTCAATAATTCCGAGGTTGTAGATTTTTTATATTTTTATTTTTAATCAAAAATATGGAAAATTATAAAATTTAAATTTTTTATGGACTTTAAGTACGTAAAACTCGTCATTTGATACTTGCACCAGTTGGGAAGTTCTACCCGAGTAAAATGAGAGGACTTAAATGGGTGTGGGGTTCTGGGGGGAGTCCGGGAGGGGGATTTCGTCGAAGTTGACGTCATCTAGTTCCGAAGGGTCTTCCATGGACCTCGCCGCGAAAGAAACAAAAACGTCATCCAGCGTCGTCTGCGACAAAGAATAATCTTCAACAGTTACTATTTTCTGGAGTTCTCCAATGGCCCCGAAGGCGATTATCAAAGAACATTGAGCCGACCGTATCCTGTAGAACATAGTACTGCAATGGATCGACTGCAGCACAGCTCCGGGAATTTTACTTTTTACAAATTCCTTAACTAGATCTATATCCTTGATTTCCGACAACTTGATTGTCAATGTATATCCTTGACCAAATTTCTCCTTCAAGTGCTGGATGGACCCGATGCATCTGAACTGGCCGTTGACCATGATCGCCGTCCTTGTGCACAAAGCCTCACATTCCTCCATACTATGAGACGTCAGAATCACTGTCCTTTTCGATCTTCTCAATTGCAGAATCAGATTCCACATGAACTGCTGACTACTCACATCCATCCCGGCCGACGGTTCATCCAGAAGGACCACCGGAGGATCTGCCACAAGAGCTATAGCTGCGGAAAGTTTTCTTTTATTTCCTCCACTGTAAGATCCAGAAACCTCATTTGCATACGGTTTCAATTGCATTTCATCAATGGCCCAATCGACGGTTTTCGAAATGTCTTCTTCTCTGATTCCTCGGATTCTGGAGTAAAACGTCAATTGTTCTCTCGCTGTCAGTCTTAAATTCAAAGAATCAAATTGAGGACAATATCCCAAAAGTCTAAACGAATTAAATCCCTTATTAACGACCGAATTTCCGTGAATATAAGCATCTCCATATCCTATGGACAACCGGCCAGTCAACATGGAAAAAGTCGTGGTTTTTCCGGCTCCGTTCACTCCCAAAAGTCCGAAACATTCTCCTTTCTCCACGGCAAACGACAGATTCTCCACAGCTAAGAATTCTCCATTGTAAGCTTTGGATAATCCCTGAACTATCAGACCGTAATCTTCGAAATTTTTCAAATTTTCGACGAATATTTGTTCTTTTTGGACGTCTTCATCGAGGATTTCCCTGTCTTTATGGTACTTTTCCAAAAGTTTCTTGGTCGAATTTCTTTCTTTTTTTCTTAGGAATTTGAAAATAATATTTTTGTATTCAATCAATCCTAAAATTGCCAAAAAAATAAATCCGTCCAGGACCAAGGCGAAGAAGTGGATCCCCATGAGGTCCCATCGGGAGACCCGGGGGAGGGGGACCTGGCCCAGCATGTCCCTCCTCCCGATGCTCTCCAGGTACCTCTCCGCGGTCTGGTAGACTCCATATATGAAGTTCAATCTACTGATAGCAACTCCGAGGTTATATTGTGGAATAATTAAAAATACAATTGAACATATATGATGAGCAATTATTAGAGAATCATCTGATGAAACTAAGTTTTCTAATAATAAAATCGTCATTGAAGTCACAACTCCCACGAAAAATAACCCGATACCGATCAGTGCATAAGCCACTGCGGGGATCGAGAACACCATCTGCAACGAGTACACACAGGGCAGCACACTCGCACTGAAAATAAAATAAAATAAAACTATAAATATAAAATAAAATTATAAAAAATAAAAATAATAT
This sequence comes from Halicephalobus mephisto, assembly GCA_009193035.1. NCBI lineage: Eukaryota > Metazoa > Nematoda > Chromadorea > Rhabditida > Panagrolaimidae > Halicephalobus > Halicephalobus mephisto. Next base: position 42,991 of record SWDT01000025.1, on the reverse strand, counting down.
TATGAAAGTGAAAATTCATATATGAAGTTTTTACGGAATTGTCCCGACGCGAAATTTTAAAAGTCGTCAGAAACAAAACTAGCCTACGTGATAATTATAATTTTTTGCAGTGATTATTTCGCAATCAATCATATATTTAAAATTCATATATAGATTTTCAACGAAATTGTCTCGACGCGAAATTTTAAAAGTTGTCAGAAATGAAACTAGCCTAAAATTTGAATTTTTTGCAGATTATTTTGTGATTAATTTTTTTAAAAATTAAATCGATCTAGAAATCCTAAATCAGAGTAGCTAAGGTACATAATCCCTTGCCTACCTTTTAAGGTTAATTTTCATATATGAAACTATTAATCAAGATCCAAAAAATCATACTTAATCCCAAACTGCCTCATCGAGAATTTTTTTACTTTTTTACATATAAATTTAAAAATGATAAAACTTACTTGTAGATGAAAAATATCAACAAAGTCGAATAAAACGCATCTACAGAATAAGTGAAAACGTCGACTCCCATAATACAGTACACAATAATAATACCGAAACAGCAAAGATTCAAAGTAATCTGAAAAAGCAAAAATTAATATATGAAAATTAAGGAAAAAGTGAAGTTGATATATGAAAATTAAGGAAAAAATGAAATTGATATATGAAAATAAAGGAAAAAATAAAATTGATATATGGAATTTTAAAAATGAAATTGATATATGGAAATAAAGGAAAAAATAAAATTGATATATGGAATTTTAAAAATGAAATTCATATATAAAAATTTAAAAAGTGAAATTGATATATGAAAATTAAAAATTAAAACCTATGTATGGAAATAAAGAAATAATTGATATATGGAAGTACAACTTACATAATCATAGATGAAATTTGTCAGCCAGTAAAGCCACGAACTGACTCCGAAGACGCTTTGTAGGTGTCTGCTGAAGCTTTTTCTTTCTTCGACGAGCAGCATACAGACGCTTGCCGGAATGAAGCTCAAGACCAGGACAGTCACGACGACTCTGAACATGATCGTTCTTTGGAGTTGGTTCGAAGCCCCGACGGCGTTGTTCACGGTCTGGTTCATCGGATGACTGATGGTCATGATCCCTATCAATTCGGGATCTACCTCGGGACTTTGGGCCCTGAGGACACCGTTGTGGTAGGAGTTAGTGTTGATCGGCAGAGAAGCATAGGCTTTGTTGTTGAACCAAATTTTAACGTTCTGTTCCGTGTCCAAATACGGAAAAATTGATTTAAAAAACTCAGGAACAGTCAAGTCCGGCGGATTGAAGGGGTCGCTCGAAGTCGTCCAGTTGACTCCCTCCGTCGCGTTTTCCCAATCCAATGACCATATAGAGGACACATTCTCTAAGGAAAAAATTACAGTATCTACTCCGATTCGGGCTTGATTAATTTGTTCTTCGTTCATTGTCTGGACATTAGTATGGCCGATCGTCCATCCTCCCAATCTGAAAAAATCCATATATGAACATGAAAATTAAAACTCATATATGAATACAAAAATTAAAACTCATATATGAACACAAAAAACAAAATTCATATATGAACACAAAAATTAAAACTCATATATGAACACAAAAATTAAAACTCATATATGAACATGAAAATTAAAACTCATATATGAACACAAAAATTAAAACTCATATATGAATTTTTGTATTTTTTCATTCTAGAAGACTATTTAGAGGAAATTGAACAAGGATTTTGAGTATATTTGACAAAATAAAAGTTGTTTTAGAAATTATTTAAATTATTTTCTAAACTTACATGATATTCGAATGGAAGGTCGTGTTCTTGCTCGTCATGAGCCTGAACTGGCTGATGTTCCTGTAACTCACGTCCCAGACCCTGTCGCTGGTGTTCAAAGTGAAGCTTTGAAGATCGGCCAGAGGAAAATCGCCAAAAGTGCAGTTCCATCCGTTGTTAGGAGTACATCCACATCTTTGATCAACATTGTAAGAAATTTCCGAAGAATTATCCAATGACAAATCCATAAATCCTTCTGCATATCCTTCTATACATCTGTCCAAAGTGTCGTTATAAAGATCGATATCCGTCATGCATCTACATCCGATTCCGGGAGATTTCATCATCGACTCCAAAAAAGTCAAAGTAGAATGAGATTGATTCCAGACCCCAAAGTACACTTCAGTAAAGTTACCGTACACGATCGGGGTCAAGTACAAGGGCTGTTCCGTGACGTCATAGACAAAATTCGCGGATCTTTGAAATTTTGCATAAAATTCAGAAGCAAAAATGAGCAAAATCGGACAAATCAGAAGACAAAAAACTTGAAGAAGGCTTCTTCTGGAGTTATGCCATCGTTTAATCAACAATGCTTTTGAATGTTGTTTTAAAATTTCAAATTTCTGAGTTACAGTAACCACAGAAGGATGAGAACGATCTTTATCCTTTTCTAATCCATCGAAATCCACTAGTTGTTCTTGAAGATTTTCTGACGAAACAGGAATTCCTCTTTTTCGTATTTTTTTAAGAAAATTTTTTAAAATTGTTTTAATTGTTTTTTTTTCTTTTTTTAATTTTGATTCTTTCATCGGGGCGACTTTGACGAAGACCTGCTGGAGACTAGGGGCGCTGATGCCGTAGGATTCGATTCCTAGATTATTTTTTTCTTTTTCGATTTTTTCAAAAAGAAATTTGAGATTTTCAGGAGTCATATCCAAAGGTAGATTATATATCACTTCTGTTCCTAAATCGTCGATAATTTTTCCTTTTTTTTCTGTCGAAATTTCGATTAAATTATCCAATTTTTTTCTTATATCATAATTATTCGAATTTTCCACATATGGCTGAATAAAACTCCCAAGTCTGTCCGTAGATCTGGCCAAAGTCAATTGATATCCATTTCCAAATTTTTTTTTCAAAAACAAACCCGATCCAGAAGTCTCCAATTTCCCTCCGGCAATAATCGTAATCCTATCCGCAAGTACATCTGCTTCATCCATATGATGTGTCGACAATATCATCGTCCTTCCTTTCTTATGTTTCAACAACAATTGCCAAATGGATCTCCTGGCATGAGCGTCGATTCCGGCGGTGGGTTCGTCGAGGATGATTAACTTGCTTCCTCCGATCAGGGCGATTCCAATGCACAATTTTCTTTTCATTCCTCCCGACAAATCAGATGATAAACATTTTTTTTTCTTATTTAATCCCAAATCCATCAAAATCGAAGACATTTCTGACTTTAATTTTTCGTTTTTTAGGCCTTTTAGAGATCCATAAAACCAAAGTTGTTCTTCCACCGTCATAGAATCGAATAAAATGTTGTGTTGAGGACATACCCCGAGGCATTCTCTCACGGCAGAAATGTCCGTCCTAATGTCCTTACCGTACACATACGCCGTCCCTCTCGAAGGCGGAAACAAGCCAGTCAAAATCGAAATTGTCGTTGTTTTTCCGGCTCCATTGTGTCCCAAAAAAGCCGTAATTTGTGATTCAAAAAATTTCACAGAAAGTTTATCCAAAGCTTTTGTTTGATTATTGTAAATTTTTTCAATTTCCACAATATCCACAGCCAAAGGCAAATCAGGTTCAATTTCGAAATTTTCATTTTTTGAATTTCTTGTTGATTCTCTAAATTCGATTTCTGGATAAAAATTAAACCAATAATTTTTGCTTAAAAAAAAATTCCATTTTTTCGGAATACCGTAAGCCCCAGGAAATAACGCAGAAATATACCAAGCACAAAATAAATAAATTACAGTATCAACGGCGAAAAAAATAAGAATTTTCGTCAAAGAAATATAAAAAGCTAAAATTTAATTTACAAATTTATATAAAAAATTAAAATCACCTTCAATTTCAATAGCTCCAATAGTTTCCCATCTAGCCAATCCCGCAGATTCAGCCGTTGCCAACATCGTCATCCCATAGCCTACGGCAGTTTGGGGGAAAATCAACTGAAAGAGAATGAATTTTCAATATATAAATTTATTACTTATATGAATTCACTAATTTTCATATATAAAACTAGTAATTTCTCATATATGAATTACTTTTTATATATGAATTTACTGATTTTCATATATAAATTACTTTTTATATATGGATTTATTAATCTTCATATATGAATTACTTTCCATATATGAATTTACTAATTTTCATATATGAATTACTTTTTTATGTATGAATTTACTGATTTTCATATATGAATTACTTTTTTATATATAAATTTATTAACTTTCATATATGAATTTACTGATTTTCATATATAAATTACTTTTTATATATGAATTTACTGATTTTCATATATGAATTACTTTTTATATATGAATTTATTAATCTTCATATATGAAATTGCAGTTTTTTATATAAAAAACGAAAAAACTTACACTTATTACTGCCAATGTTGGATTCCGTTGCTTCATTGACAGTTGATAAGGGACAAAAAACAAAAAAAACAACAAAGCCGTGGAAGCTGTGGCTATGTTGGCTTTCGAGAAAAAGGTCGTCAGGAGCAGACATTGAGCGATACAGGCGATTGTAAAAAGTAGTAAAAACACAAAAAGTAAACTTATATCTAATTTTGGAAGAATATTTCCAAATTTCAAAAGAATTGAAATAATAACAATTGCAATAAAATTAAAAATAAAACATTGAACAGCCCACGCGAACCAGTGAATCATGTCTCCTAATCCCATTATCCGCATCATCTCCTTCAATCTCATTTCTTTTTCCCAGACGATATTCTTGACCAATAATGAAGAAGGAATCATCCACGACAAAATCAAAAAAATCGACAAAAAAGTAGTCACATTGAAGGTGTCCTGGAGGGTGCACGGGTAGGGTTCCTGTTGCGCGATTATCCCCGCTTCTACAGTATTATTCGTGAACATTTCCACCAGATGTCGTTCAATTGCTTCTTGTAAAAACGAAAATCCAAAAGTCAAATATTTCAAATCATTAAACGGATCATCTCTTGAGATAGTTCTGGAAATTTTATCCAATAAAAAATCCGTTGAATCCACAAATTCATAAAGATGTCTGATTTTGTATTCTGTATACGGAGTCAAATTCGTCGAATTCGTCATATCATCAGGAAATACTATTCCTGAAAAATAAAATTTGTTGTTCGCCAAACAGACGGCCTGTTTTTCCAGTTCAAATTCCGATTTCATAATCACAAATCTCTCAAATCTGAAACATCCAGAAATGTTTAAAAATTGTCTTGCCAAGTTGTCTCCTATCATCAGAAGCGAATTAGGATCTGAAGAATTTTTAAACAAGTGCTCCAAGGCCCAAACCAGTGATCCAGTTTCATTTATCCCAGTGAACGGTAGAATCATCGAGAGGACTTCTGAAGCCTTCCCGAGATCAGAATCATAAATCGCGTCTTGAAGAGGTTTCGAAATTTGATGAAAATCAGCAATGACGTCACGAAAGTAATTAAGCTCCTTCATAGGTTCGTTCAACCTCCTGACGAGTTCCCTAGTGATCGGAACGTCGGGAGAAACCAGGATGTAACCAGAAAACATCGTCGTGATTCCACTCATCGGTCCAAAAGAGAGAAAATCCAACGAATTACAAGCAGGATCTAAAATTAAAAAAATCAAAAAACCTATTTAAAAAAATTTTCAAGTTTCACAATTTCCCACTACAGTCTAGAAGATTTCAGAGATGTTTATAAACTTCTAAAAGACTTCAGAATCTTCTGATCTATTCTAGAAATTTTCACAATTTCCTATTATATTCTAAAAGATTTCAAAATTTTCTATTATATTTTAAAAATTTTCAAAATCTTCTATTATAATCTAAAAAACCTTAGAAATGTTTATAAAATTCTCAAGTTTCAGAAAAATTCGCAAAATTCAAAATTTTCAGAATTTGCTATTATATTCTAAAAAGTTTCAGAATCTTCTATTATATTCTGGAAAGTTTCAGAATTTCCTATTATATTCTAAAAAGTTTCAGAATCTTCTATTATATTCTGGAAAGTTTCAGAATCTTCTATTATATTCTAAAAAGTTTCAGAATCTTCTAATCTATTCTAAAAAGTTTCAGAATCTTCTATTATTTTCTAGAAATTTTCAGAATTTTCTAATCTATTTTGTAATATTTCGAAATATCCCGAAATTTCTAGTTTTCAGATTTTTCAATTATATTTTAAAACTCCAAAATCTACTAAATTTAAATTTTAAATAAAAATAAAAACTTACTTTTATTAACAACAATATCTCCACATTTCTTGATTCCGTGATCGTCGTGAGTCTGACCAGGAGTCAACTTCATGACGAATTCCTGGACTTCCCTCTGGAAATCCTGCAACATCTCGTTTGCTTTTTTCGAAGGACCCCTAGTTTGGTGTTTTAAAGAATCGAAAAAATTTCCACAGAAAATGGCATTGAGAAGTTCTTCTTCGGAACCGAAAAATGGACTAAAATCGAAATACGGTAATTTCGAAAATTCCGAAATTACTTTAATCAATTTTTTGGAAAAAATATTTTTTTCTACAGTAGATTCAGAAGGAAAAAAATAATTCAGAATTCTGGCTTCTAGAATTGTAGAATTTAAATTTTCCGAGAGAATCAGGAGATCGTAGTAAGTGACGTCACATAATCGGACTTTTTCGACTTCGTTATTCACACTTTTAAAGCTATTTTTCCTCAGGGACTCGTTGCAAAAAAGATCCACATCTTCGAAAACTTGATCCACAACGTTTTCCATTTTTCTTGATTTCATATAAAATTGAAAAAAGAAAAACGGCGTCACGGAGATATTTTTGAACATTTCAGCCCGGTCTTTGTCCATTTCCAGCTCCTCCGTCAGAATCCTCAAAGTTTCGTTTTCTCCTCCAAACAGGACAGGAATCGGAATATTCATTCTATTTTCGAAATCTTCTACAGTAATCGTCGAAGGATCCAAATTAGCAACCATATGAACAACATCCGCTAATTCTTGAAAAACAATTTCCCATTTTTTTGGATTCTGTCCGAAAATTTCCAAAACTTCCGTAATCCATCTTATTAAATTTATAATTCTGAAATTCCAAAAATTACAACATTATAAAATTACAAAAACTTTAAATTCATTTTTTACAAAAACGAATTTTTCAAAAACTAAATTTTTATGAAATTTTTAAAGAACTTTAGAAATTATGGAAGATTCTAAGTGTTTATAAAATTCTCAAAAATTGCAGAAATTTCTACTAAATTCTTCATGTTTCTAGAATCTTCCATAAAACTTACAAAATTTTCAGAATCCTGTACTACATACCAGAAGCTTTCAAAAATTTCAAAATAAAAAATTTTCAAAGGTTTTTATTATCTTGCTGTATTAACTAGTTATTGCTTAACTAACTCAGGGTGCGCGATCTCGAAGGGAAAAGTCTACGCACTAGAGAGGGCATACTGTACACGACAGAGTAAGTGTTGCCTGGTTAATTCATATATGGTTGTTATTGTGTTAGGTCTTATTGTTGTTCGGATATGAAGAAACTTATATCCCTCACACAACCACACCGGTTCACCGAGATCTGACAGCTTTAAAAGTACTCACATGGAATCGTGATCTGACGGTTCATTGACGTTCGTAGTGTCATCTCCGGTCGTCGGGGAAGCTTTGCAATTGTTGGATAACGAACAGAACAAGGAATGCATAAAAGGCAGAATACCCGCTGAAGGAAACGATTTGGCATCATAATGACCTGGAAATTAAAGTCGTTAAATATATTCAAGATTTTAAAATTACAAAAAATTTCGAACGCACATTCTAAATTCTTTAAAACTTCATAAAACTTTAAAAATAATATTTAAGGAGGTTATTTTTTCTAGAAATTAAGATTTTCTAAGTTTTAAACGTTTCAAGAATCTAACGGCAGATTCTGTGATTTAAGAGGATTCTGGAGTTTTCGGAGAGTTCATATAAAATTTCGGATGGCTTCAGAATCCAAGGGAAGAGAATTTTAGAGGATTCTGGAGTTTTCGGAAAGTTCATATAAAATTTTGGATGGCTTCAGAATCCAACAGCAGATTCTGTGATTTTAGAGGATTTTGGAGTTTTCGGAAAGTTCATATAAAATTTTGTATGATTTCAGAATCCAATAGAAACTTCTGAAATCCGCTAGAATTCAGTGGGAAATTTTAAATCGTCGGGATTTTCAGTTTTTCAAATCTTTCAAAATCGTTTTGAAACTTTTAGAATTTTATAAAAACTGAAAACTTCGAAAATTGCGTGTTTCTAAAATCCAAGAAATTTTTAATTTTAGGATTTTCTGGAAATTAATGTGAAAAATATTTCGTAATAAAATTGATTTTTATAAATTTATAAATTTTAAAAACTTACACGTATCTGAAATGACATCGAAGTTCCTCGTTCTGATGAGCACTAATAATAGAAATAAAAATATCGGAATTGCAATTTCAAGAATAATCCATAACTGAAAAATTTTATTAATTTTTAAATAAATCCCAAAATCACTTTTTGTTTCTTCTTGATCACGTATCCTTTCCACAGCAGAAGCCAGAACTGCTCCCAGACGGAGATCATCGAAGATTGGCGTCTGGCGCCGAAAGCTAAAAAAATCGGATTATTATAAGCAAAAAAATTATAAAAAATAAAAATAATGTTATGAAAGTAAAAATTCATATATGAAGTTTTTACGGAATTGTCTCGACGCGAAACTTTAAAAGTCATCAAAAACAAAACTAGCCTACGTGATAATTGTGATTTTTTGCAGTGATTATTTCGCAATCAATCATATATTTAAAATTCATATATAGATTTTTAACGAAATTGTCTGAACGCTAATTTCCGGAAGTTTCTAGGAACTAACATAGTCTATGTGACAATTTCGTCATCTTACATGACGTCATGGTTGATTTTTAAACTATATTCTTCTAAGATGGATTTAGAAACTTCTGGAGCGAGATAAAGTAAAATATAATGAACTTTATCCACCTCAGAACGTTAATAATTGTATAAAAATAAAAATAAAAATATTCAAAAATTACAACTGAATGAATTTGTTCGAAAAATCTAGTCGTTTTAAAAAATTAAACATTTTTTATTCAAATTTCGACCAAAAATGAAAAAATTTCCTTTTGAGAAAACAAAATTCCATGGATACAAAGGACAAAACTGGCACGAACAACAACGGTGTCATCATCGATGACTTTTTTTAGAAAACGAAATTAATTCAAAATTGGGGAACTTTTGTCGGAGAAAATCAATGTAGACAAACTGTCGACGGATTGGTCGAAGAATACAAACAGTCAAAAAGTTGATTTTTGAGGACACGGACTACATGCAAACAGTTCCGAAACAATAAGTTGTAAAATTAAAGAAATCGGAAAATTTCGAAATTCTCTCAAAACGAAAGTTGAAATTTTCCAGTTGAGACCAGAAAATATAAAAACTTATATTTATCTAATTTTACAAAGTTTTAATTTCAAAAATCATAAGTTGTAAAATTAAAGAAATCGGAAAATTTCGAAATTTTCTCAAGACGAAAGTTGAAATTTTCCAGTTGAGACCGGAAAATATAAAAACATATTTATCTAATTTTACAAAGTTTTAATTTCAAAAATCATAAGTTGTAAAATTAAAAAAATCAAAAATTTCGAAATTCTCTCAAGACGAAAATCGAAATTTTCCAGTTGAGACCAGAAAATATAAAAACTTATATTTATTCAATTTTACAAAGTTTTAATTTTAAAAATCATAAGTTGTAAAATTAAAGAAATCGGAAAATTTCGAAATTCTCTCAAAACGAAAATCGAAATTTTCCAGTTGAGACCGGAAAGTGTAATATTTTTCGTTTTTATGATTTTGAAAAATTTTAAAAGTATAAAAATTAAAAATATATTTAAAAACCTTAAAAAATTATTTCGAAGCGGATTTTCGAAAGTTTTTATTCAAATTAAAATGCATAAAATTCTTCGTTTAGAAGATTCAGGAGAGGTTTACAAACATTACTGAACGATGAATCATGTTTTTTTAAAAAATCAAAATCCATTTTCGAAAATTTATTTTCAAATAAATTTTTAAAATATTTAAAGTAAAAATAATAAAAATTACCAATTCTGAAATTTTAAAATTTTTTGATTTTTAAAATTTTAAAATTACTGTAAATAAAACAACTATTTTTTAAAGTAAACATTTTTAAAATTATTTTTAATTAAATAAAATTATTTTATTTTAAAAATAAAGATTTTTAAAGGTTTTTGAATAAAAAAGATAATTTTACTTAAAAAATGAAAATTTTTAAAGGTTTTTACCAAAAAAGTAATTTTATTTCGAAAATGAAAATTTCTGAGTAAAAAAAATAATTTTACTTAAAAAATAAAAATTTTTAAAGGTTTTTAAATAAAAAAAATTATTTCAAAAATGAAAATTTCTGAATAAAAAATAATTTTACTTTGAAAATAAGAATTTTTAAAAATTTCTGAATAAAAAAATTATTTTACCTCAAAAATAAGAATTTTTAAAGGTTTTTGAATAAAAAAAGATAATTTTACTTCAAAAATGAAAATTTTTAAAGGTTTTTACCAAAAAATGGACCACACCTTTGATACGTCATATCTTTCTAAAACTTTTCCAATAATCAATTTCTTCCAAAAACTCATAAAATACATCTAATTTTTACCTAATTTACCTACAATTATGTCTCCACAACAACGACAAAACTGGCAAACCAATGACATTTATGTTTTTTAATTTTTAATTTTTTTAATTTTTATAAAAAAAATAAAAATAAAAAAACATTATTTCATAAATTGTTTACTGTGACTTTGTTGTAAATAAATAGAAAAATTAAAAATTCCAAAAATTTAAATAAAAAAATTTAAAAATAAAAAATCGAAACTTTGTCAGACTTTCCAGCTGTTACTCGCGCTTTGACTGTCCAATGCTCATTGCTGCTCCCGCAACGAAAGATTGCACTTACTGTTGAGCGGCGTCGACCGCTTCTTTTGCTTTTTCTCTTTTCGTTGTTTTCCCTTGAATTCGTATTACTTTGCATATTTTTGCTGTAATTCTTATTTATTTTTCATTACGAACGCAATACCCTGTTCCCTATCTACAGTTTACCGTGTTTTGGCTTTTTTCCCAATCACTCAAGGCCTACATTTTCACTTTTCATCCGTCGTTTTGCAGGTTTCCAGCTGAAGCTTGGTCAAGTTTGTAATCATGTCTGGCAACGATGATGCTCAGAAGAAGAAGCGTATGTTCCGTAAGTACACCTACCGTGGTGTTGACTTGGAACGTCTCCTCGATATGGACCGGTAAGCTTTCCTCGTTGAGTCAAATCTTTACATATCGATTACAGCGCTCAATTGGCAAAGATGTTCCAGTCCAAGCACCGTAGACGTCTGAACCGTGGTCTTACTCGCAAGCACCGTGCTCTGTTGAAGCGCCTCATTGAAGCCAAGAAGAACGCCCCTGAATTGGAGAAGCCCGTCTGCATCAAGACCCATCTCCGCAACATGATTGTTTTGCCAGAGATGGTTGGAGCTGTTGTCGGTATCCACAGTGGCCGTGCTTTCAACCAGGTCGAAATCCGTGCTGAGATGATCGGACATTACTTGGGCGAATTCGCTATTACCTACAAGCCCGTCAAGCACGGTCGTCCTGGTATCGGTGCCACGCACTCTTCTCGATTCATCCCTCTCAAGTAATGGTTCCTCGACTGTTTTGTTTTTGTTGCGGATAAAATTGACTAATTAATTATTTATGACCATCTAGATATACAAGTTACAATGAGTTAATGACTCTAGGTTAATTATCTCAACGGTTCATGTAGACAATGGAATCGCGTTTGGCCAAGATAGAAATCTGGAAAGTACTCAAGAAGCGATAGAAGTGAAGACTCGAAGGTGAACGTTCTACAGAATGGGAATGTAGTTGTCGATTTTGCTGCGATGTCGTTGAGCGATACATTCGGCGATCCATATGATGTTGCGCGTTTCCTGTTCCTTCAGCTTGATGAAAGCGTAGAACACACCAAAGTGGAACTGGTGGAGATATGCTTGAACGTTCAATTTCACCTGAAACAGGAATAGTTAGGAAAGTAGTGCTAAGTTAGGTTTTACCTCAAATTCAAAGAACTTGTCCTCCAATGTCTTCTCGCCGGCAGTCAATCCACTGCCTTCAAAGAGAGCCTTGTAGTCACTGTAATACTCGCAGACTTGCTTCACTTGGTCATAGTCGTCCGCACGAGCAAGTCCGACAAGACCTTCGGGATACAGCTTTCCGCAGGTAGGATACAACTTGGCGCGGTCATCCTTGGCAAGTTCAGTGTCGAAACTGTTGATGGTGATGATGATAGCACGACGATCGGCTTCAAAAGCGAGGATCTCACACATGACCTCGGCTGTGGTTCCTCCGAGGTTCTTGCAGAACTTGTAAAAGTCCTCGATGTAGGCCTTGTAGAGGGTGTTGCGGATAATCTCCACATTCATCTCGTCCAGATCTTGTTCGTTGATGCAATCCACAAAGTAAGGAGCAAGAGGGGTATCGACGAGCACAGCGTTGTAAAGTTCTGCCGGAGTTGAAGCAATGTGAATTGCCTCCATCTGCTCGAAAGAACCAAGGGGATGACATTTGGAAACAAGCTCATTGATTGGTCGCTGATGAAGAGTTCCGGTAATAAGCAAAACAATGTTGTCAATCATGTAGGAGTAACTGGAATAAAGGAGGTAATGGTGGTAACTTCCGAAAGACTTACGTGATGTAATCGAGGAAGGTGGACAATGGCTCGAGAGAATTGTTACGGAGGTGAGTGAATTCCGTCACGAGCTTCTCCTTTAGCCGTTCATCAATGACTTGAACAGTGATATTTCCAGGTTCATTAGCAAGGAAATTACCATAGTCCGTTGACTGCAAGTGCAACTTCAAATCTGAAACGAGGAAAGTTAAGAAAACGGAAATTTCGAGGGAAAAAAGAAAAAACTGGAATTTTTTAAAGAAGATTAACAAAATTTGGAAACTGACCTTCTAAAGTTTCGCATTGTACCAAGTTCTGGTAGTCACTTGTTGTCAGAAGACCGCCCTTGAATCCACGAATGAGAGCTTCGAGATAACCGTGATCAATGTTGAAGAAGAATTCGCTCATCTCGTCGACCTGAAAATTGCTCAATCAATGAAATAAAAATGTAATCACGTAGAATATTCTCGGAGTAGTATAAAATTCAATAATTGATATATAGAAAGTAACTTGGATGAGAGAACAGAGAGCAAGAAGACTGCGTCAACGACCAACGAAATCGATCTTCGATTTCAGCGGCCGTCAGCAGGGAAGTCGTGTCGGGAATTTCAGCGGTCTTTTGAAGGCTTAACTGGCAAGAAAAAGGTTCATTTTTAATTTCTTCATAAAATGTTAAATTTTGACTTTCCATATATCAATTTTTCAACATTATATAATTAACACTATTTTCCATATATATATGGGAAAAAATAATCAATAAGTCAAGTTCAGTTGGTGAAAAAGAAAGTTCATTTTTAACTTTTATAAAAGCTTTCATTTTGATTTTTCATATATCAATTTTATTAATATTAAACATGTAACACTATTTTCCATATAGATATGACGAACTAATTAACAACTGATTATAGGAAGTCATGGTTTGCTGTAAAGGAAACTGTATTTTTAAATGACGATATTCCAAAAAGGCAAAACGTAAGTCAAGACGAAAATTGCCACAAAAGCTCCAAAACAGATCGGAGCGGCGATTCTGAAGACGTAATCACAGATTACAGCTATGTTGAATTTTCTCTGAGGGGGTAATTGGGAGTAATAGGGCACATCATTGATCCAGGCTTTTTCTTCTTCGTCTTCATAGCTTCGTCGACGAATGAACTTCGAATTAACGTGGGAAGTGATCAAAGAAGATTGGAGGAATGACAAGAACGAAAAAACACAAACAGCGATGTTCCAGTAATCGATGGCTTTGAGGTAGGGGGTCGAAGGAACGTCCTTGGCCCGGAAGAGCACCTTCAAATTTCGAAGTTGATTCATATATAAAAAATTAACGAAATCCATACCAGAGTCAGAATAGACAGAAAACTGACAGCTCCGATGGCTGTTCTGGATATTTGAGCGCCGGTGTTCATCCAGACCGGAAGCCAAGAAGCCAGGACGAGGCCGAAGGTCGGGAGGAAGAAGGAACAAACCCAGTGATCCACCGATCTCTTTAACTTCAGTCTCAGGTTGTGGTAATTAGAAACAGTTTCTCCAGGAACAGCGATCCAGTCAGATGTGCCTTCCGAAGTCGCGGGAAGAGTGATCTTCAGAAGCCGACTCCATTGTGCCCGAGTATCATCTGAAAATTTATTTTTTATATTTTTATTTTCAAAGTACTTACCATTGATGAATCTGACAGTGCAGTTTCTGGATTCAAAAGGAAAAGCTCTCAATTTGTGTTCGGAAAAAAGAACAAATTTCAGTCGATGTCTGTACTCGACCAGTCCGGAAGAGAAAACTCGGACTGAATCTTTCCCGATCGGATTCAGGGAAACCACGTTGTCGATGGTCAGAGCAGGATTCCAGATGTAGTTTACTGGAAAATTATAAAAATTAAAAATGAATATTACGAAATTTCCGATTTCAAACAATTCTAAAAATTTTAAATTTAAAAAAAAAGTTAAAAATTATGTGATACTAGAAAATTCCATAGATTTTCATGAAATTCTAGAAAATTCCATGACATTTTTGAAGGTTTCAGAGTTTCTTACTGTATTTTCAGAAGTCATAGAAGATTACGAAATTTTTGAGTATTTCGAAATTTCCTACTGTATTTTCAGAAGTCGTAGAAGATTACGAAATTTCTAAAGATTTCAGAATCTCCTACTGTATTTTCAGAAGTCGTAAAAAGTTACAAAATTTTGAAAGATTTAGGAATTTTTTGTTAAATTTTACAAATTTCTAAAATTTCCAAAAATGTTGTTAAAGTTTTTGAAGCTTCTACTGTACTTTAAAAAGTTTTTGAAAATTCCACAAGATTCTCAAAAGCTCCAGAATCTTCTACTCGGTTCTGTAGAAGAAATTTAATAAATCCAAAAAACTTACAAGTTCTGAAATTTACAGGATTCATGGAATCCCTGATGTCTTTGTACTTCAAAGTCTCTTCCATCCATTTCTGCGTGATCAAAACAGACAAATGACATTTGTCGTCTCCGAAGTCTTCTATGTCTTCAATATCCAGTAAAACTGAGACAGAAATATTCATTCCAGATTCTGGGAATCTATATCGCTTTAACAACGTCTCTATTATTTGTTTGTCTGTCCAAGGATTACCATAATCCACAGTAGTACTAAAATTAATTTTATTTGATTAAAGGGGACTTGTTTTCATGCTTTTTTGTACTCCGTTTTATCAAAGTTGATAGTCAAAGTTCGACATCAAAGTTTGATATCGAAGTTGATAGCTAAAGTTCAACATCAAAGTTGATAGTCAAAGTTCGACATCAAAGTTGATAGCCAAACTTTAACATCAAAGTTGACAGTCGAAGTTCGATATCAAAGTTGATAGTCAAAGTTCAATATCAAAGTTGATAGTCAAAGTTCGACATCAAAGTTAATAATCAAACTTCAACATCAAAGTTGGAACTTAGGCCTCGAGGTCGAAATTCTAATTTTTCGTGTTAAGATACGTCCATAAATTTTTCTTACTGTAAAATATTCTTTCATTCAAGTTGGTAAAATTGGATATCTGGATTTCTCGAATCACAGTGACTTGTGAATCGTGTCTTAACACGAAAAATTAGAATTTCGATCTCGAGCCCTAAGTTCCAACTTTGATAAAACGGATGACTGATCTTCCAATGGACCGGAAGGATTTCAGGCCGAGATCAGTCGTGACGAGGGATCAGGGCAAGGTCATCAATCCAGTCAGGCCGCGGGGGATCCAACACTGATCCGAATGGGATATTTTTTCCATTTTTAGTCAGAAAACTTTAGAATTAAAATTTGTTTCGAACAAAATAAAAATTGTCCAATTAGACGTTAATTTGATCAACATGATTTTGAAAAATTTAACTGACCTTTTGATTGGTTTTTCTTCAACTTTTGAAGTTCCACCGATGACGAACAAGATAATCAAAAAGTGGATAAAGAAAAACAAAGGATATTTAATCATTCTAAAATTGTAAAATAAAAAATAAAAAAATTTCGAAATTTTTATAAAAATATTAATTAAAAAATAATTTTTTTCACAAAATTATCTCGACGCGAATTTCTGAAAAATTCCAAAAACGTAAAAATCAGAAGTTGAATATGTTGATTTTTAAATTATTATTTTATAAAAGTAACGAAAAATTATTTTTACGAACATTTCCAAAATTTTAAAAACCTCCAAAATTTCTAAAATTCAAAATTTCAGAAATTTCAAATTTTCATTAGATTTTAGAAAATTTTCAAAAATGTTCATAAATAGTCCGAAAATTTTAAAATTTCTATGAACTTTTTAAAATTTCAGAATTTTCCATTAAATTCTGAAAAATTCTGAACTTTTTATAAAATTTGAATTTCGGAAAATCTAGAAGTATTTGAATTTGAATGTCGAAGTGAAGATGTCTGGCCTTTGCTAAGGGAGAAATAACGAAAAATCTGGCAGAAGAAAGAAGACAGTTCCCGCCAGCTGGTTGATCGAACAAGGACACAACTTTCGGTTCGGAGAACGAACCGCCTTCCACTCCAATCCAATAACAATATTTTTATTCTAATTATTAAATCAAAAATGCATACATTCACTATTATGAGAGTCAGGTAAATTGTCGATTGTTTGTTCCTTGTTGTGAAAATCTTGTAAAAAGTGTACTCCTTGCATACATTCCTCTAATGAACTAATCAAACTTTGAAGTTCCCCTTTTCCACAAAGCTTTTCTATCGATTCCAAAACAGCTTCATTGTCTACTTCCGTTAATTCGTTTTTCAAACGATTATACATAGGAACCATAGTGACATTTCTAGCAGCGAAAAATAAACGATCTACATGTTCTTTTAATTCTCTATCTTCTTTAAAAAGATTCTCTTTCGTTCTTAAGAATTCTTCCAAGTTCAAAGCATTCTTCACAAGCTTATGAGCTGCTTTGATTTCCTCGACATCAAGGGAATCAACACTTTTCAGAAAAACAAGGAAATCCAAGACTTGTTTCGCCGTCTCATTCCAGCAATACTCAAATCTCTCCTCCTCACTACTGCTATATTTGATTCCCCGTTCCTTACAGAGGAGGTATCTGAAGGACTCTGAGTCCACAGGACACATGTTCCTTCCTTCGAATTCGAAACTGACTCCATGAGAATCCCTGAACTTCTGTTGGAGTTCCTTCAGGGGATTCAGAATATCCCCGATCCCGAAGTAGGTTCCTCTCGCATATGTAAAGAAGAAGAAGACGTTTTTGAGAGCTGACTTAGGGAAGAGAGAGAGGAGGTCCCGAATGGCCAGTTCGAATTGATTTCCGAGTTTGGATTCATTCGACTTGAGGACGATGCAGATGGCATGGATCTCCTTTTGGTTGTGAATACATTCCCTGATTAGTCTGAGATTTTCCTTATCCTGTTCAGCTCCTCTAGTGTCAGAGAGACCAGGAGTATCGATGACTTTGACTGTGTTGTTCTGGAAAGTAAATTCATGAACTTTGGGTTTCTGAGTAACCGACTGTCCAACGTCGTTGAAGTTCTCGTTGTCTTCTACTGTCCCAGCTCTCACAGTTGTCTCGTCGAATCCACCCTCTTCAAGTTTCCTCTGTACTTTGAACTCCACCGGGATGCAAATCTGCATTTGGTTCTTCTTCGCCTCCTCGAAAGTGGGCCAATTCAAATAGTTACCGAGACCGCTGATCAGTGTCGATTTTCCAACTCCACTTTCACCCAGGAAAATTACTGTGAATTCTTTTGGACCTCGAACTGTCAATCTATATGCTCCAGGAACTAATAGTGGTTCAAATTCACTTTCACTTTTTTGTATATAAATTTTGTTGTGTTGGACTAGTTGCAGCACTCCGGAATGAATTTTTAAATTGGTTTTGATCGTGCTAGGAAGGATATTGGTGTATTTATAGTGAAAAGTTTTATCTTTGTAGTTAATGGACAGAGCAGTCGTTGGGGGTTTTCGTCTATTGTTTTCTTTCTTTTCTGATTTTTCTCTGTTATTGAACGTTGCTGTCGAATTAACTTGGTTGGTAAGATTTTGAAGAACCTGAGAAGATTTTAACTCCATCCCAATTGTACTTTTTTGCTCCCTTCGGTCCAGGTTTAATGGTTGGGTTTGTCCAATATCAGCAGGGGAGGAATTCTGGGTTCCCATACTATTAGTATTGTATATTTCTTGATTGTTTTGAGGTTGTAATCCACTATTACCTTTTTTTCTTGGTTGAGGAGTAGGCGTAGAAGTTTTACTAAAGTTTTCTTCCCGGTCATCAATCACCCCCTTGTTGTGTCTCGTGGTATCTGGTTTTTGCTGCTCACAGTTTGGACAAATCATCGGAGTACGGCATCTATTACAACATAACGGTTGGTCACTCCCTGAATTAGAAATCAGTGTCGTTACTGATGTTCTCTTAGAACTTGTCGGAGTGATATCTATAGTCCTTTCTGTAACGTTTGGATTTGGGGGATTATCAGATGATTTCTTTTTTTTATACAAATTTGCAATGATATCTTTCCATTTTTTGCCATCAAGTAGTTTATTATTCTTCATTATTTCCAGCCAATTCTGTTGGATATCTGAGAGTAGTTGATTTACTTCACTTTTCTTAATTTTATCATTTAGTTTTTTCATTTTTTTGAAGAGGTCACCGCTTTTCTTGACTTCATTTCCTTCCTTATCTTTTTCGGCGTGTTCTTCTTCATTCTCTTGATAAGAATAAATTCTCTTGGCATCAAGAATAAAGTTTAACTTTTTAGATTGGTCTTCTATTTGATTCTTATAACATTCCATCTTGTATGGAATTCCTACATCATAACAAATTTCCAGTTCAGCTATTCTTGCTAGTAGTGCTCTAAACGTTCCTTCTTTTCTTTTATCATAATTCTCCATCCATTCAATACAGTCTAAATCTGTGTGAATCTTTCGATCTAATAAGGATTTCCTAACCTAGAAGAATAACTATAATATTTAGTTATAAAATGAAATATCGTACTTTTTCTGATTGTTCTTTCGGTACTTTGACGTAAATGTGGTGGCCTGTGCACATATTTTCAGGAATTAGTGTTCTTCCGCTCGAGTAATCGATATCAATATGAACTTGTTGTGAATACTTTACAATTTCAATTTCTATTATGGCTGTGTCTTGTCCTTTGCAGAATTCAAAGACTTGAAATAACTGGTTGTGATTGCTAACGAGTAATTCAACCTAAAAGAATTGTAATAAAACTGTTAAATAATCTAGTATAAATTTAAAACTCACAAATTCTGCTTTTGAAATATGAAATAATTCGTGTGCATTCTTACGTTTAATTTCTTTATCATGACATTGGAAAATAGTCTTCTCATGAGGATTCGTTAGAATCTCTTTGTCTTCCAAAACTATATCACTTTTGCACAGTCTAGCTTTCGGATCTCGACCGTAAAAGAAGTATTTAAATGATGACGTAGTATTTCCAGATTTTTCATATGCATTGTGTATCTTTGAAGTCATCCTAAAATACGATTAATTGTTCAACACGTTAATAATTAAATTGATAAATATACTACTGTTTCGAACAGTATATCAATCGATCATCCAGAAATTAGTATATGTTGTTCACAACACCGTGTTATTAACTTATTGATCAAAAAACTAAACACGTGGTACATGGTTGACAGGAAGAGGAGTAAAATCGGAACTATATTCTATCACAGTTTCTCGTTCTGAATCATAGATCTTTTTGATCGTTGGTCCTAGTGGAGGCAAAGCGAAGACTTTGTTGATGACTTCGGCGAATTTTTCATTAGTAACTTTGTCCTTTTGTAAATCATTTTTCGATAACGCTTGGAATGTTTCAACCATCTGTTTATGCTTTTCAATAACGCTCTTCAGATTTTTGATTACTTCTGGATCTGCAGTTTCTGTTCCTTCCAGAACTCTGATTTCAAGGTTAACCTGTTCCTCAAGTGAATCGTTGTAAGTCAAAATAGAGTTCTGATGAAGATAGCGATAAGCGACGAGGAAAGCATCAAAAATGGCATTCTTCATTGCATTCAGTTCCTTCAAATATTTATTGATCCAAGCCTCGGCTTGAGGTTGAGTCATTTTAGGAACTTTTGTAGATTTCTCAACGTTTTCAAAATCGAAGAAAGCATGGGTGTGAACTTTATAGCTGCATCCGCATATATTGCACTTTTCATTAATATCGAAGATTTGACAGTCTATCAGAGCTTCCTGGGGATATTTCCCGTGAACGATGTTGCTTAAGTAACAATTATTATGACAGATGTTAAAGTTGAATTTCTTAGTTCCATCTTTTTGAATAGTCCACGAGATGCAGTTTCGACCAGTACAGATTGTCTTGGGAGATCTCGCTTTGTTGACATTGATATCGTTTTGGATTTGATTCCCATTCATCAACTGTTGTGTTAATTTTTTGCGGAAACTTGGAGATTTGTTTTTTTCAATAGTAGTGAGAATTCTGGTGGCTGCATTGAGAAAACAGGGGATCGCGACTCTTGCATTGTGGACAGCTACAAACAACGCAGATGGTCGGGGAACCGCTTTAAGGGTCTTCTCCAATAGATTCAATGTAGCTCTACGAGATTCTATCCATGATTCTTCGTAGGAATTTATTTTATTTTTGACGTCTGCTTTGAATTTAGGACTCGTATACCATCCTACTTGATATCTGAAGGATTCACTATCGACGCAGAATATGGTCTTATTTAAGTCTATATTCAAATTCTGACTAGCGTTGAGGTTGGCGATAAAGTTAGTCAGAGGTGTGATGGTCTGCCCAGGGGTAAAATCTGTGCTCTTACTGTGCGTGATAACGAAGGAAATGTTCTCAATGGCTTGTTTCGGAACTACGGTAAATATATCCTTCAAGCTAAAAAGAAACTGAGTTGTTTCACGATTCTCCAATGATTTCAACAATATCCAAATAGAATGGATTTCTGGAAATTGTTGGATTTTCGCAATAATGAGCTTCTTGTTTTCTTTGTCTGTTTCAATGCCTCTGGTGTCACACACTCCAGGAACATCGAGGATATTGATCTTGATGTCGTTTTGAACGAAGGAATAGCATCTCGGTTGTTGAGTAGCTGATTGAGCAGAACCAAAACGTTCATTACCTTCATCAGCTGCGTTTTGTCCCTCCATTTCAATTGTTATCGTTTGGAAACCTCCATTAGGCATTTTACAAGTGTGATCAAATTTGGTAGGGATGATACATACAGGCCGACTTCCATTGACCGCTTCTTTTAAAGTCTCATAACAGAGATAGTTGGCGACACTGTTGATGTATGTGGACTTCCCAGCGCCTGTCATTCCCAGAAGCAGGATGGTGAATTCTTTTTTGCTCAAATTCGAGTCACCTTTCATAATTGATGAATTCTGAAAAACTTATTAAAGTTAAACTGTTCACGATAAATACATGATCAAAATTACGAAGAATAAAGATATTCAAACGATAGCGACATTTCTGATCACATGATTTTCGAATTGGAAATTTTTCGATTTAAAAATAAATACACAAAATATAAAACTAAATATTATATTTATTGTGATGATTCCACTGGATGAAGAGTTTTAGATTGATTAAAACTGATCTTGAATTTAGGTTCTTTACTTGTCTTGAAGTGCAGCTGACAGATATCTCGATATCTTTGATTATTTTGTGGTAAATCTTCAAATTTCTTCAGCATCAATTTCGATTTTGAATATCATCATTGTGGCTGAAAATGAATATTTATGAGCAAAGAAAAGTAGAAAAAATGAATCAAAGAGCCTTAATTTTCCGCTGATAATAAACTTTCACTATTTTCATCAAAAAAGCGTTATTGATTAAATTTCAAAGATAATAGGAAGATCATATAATCTCTTTCATAATAGTAAAGATAAATTACTCTTTGTTATGTATAAATACATGATTTTATCAATTAATACACCATAGAATTTCTGCATTACCTATTTGTACCATTAGCAACAGAAGTTCCCGTGTTCATTTCACCATGTTTTCTCCAGAGTTTTAAATTATCTGTCAATTTCAAGAGTCCATCATGTAATACTTTTGAACTTTTCACAACAGGTAGAAGTTCCTCTATTGATTTCTTTATCTCTGTAGAATCAAATTCAACCTTTTCTGTTTTCAGTCGGTAATACTCGGGGACCATTGTCAGACTTCTAGCAATACAAAATAATGGTTCCCCTCTTTTGTTCAACAGTTCTACTGCTCTTTCTGAGAGACCCTTCTTTAATGCCTTGTCCGTTCTCAGGAACTTTTCCAACTCCAAGGCAGTTTTCGCAATCTCATGAGCTGCTTTGATTTCCTCCACATCAACAGGATCAACACTTTCAAGGAAAGCAAGGAAATCCAAGACTTGTTTCGCCGTCTCATTCCAGCAATACTCAAATCTCTCCTCTGCACTACTGCTGTATTTGATCCCCTGTTCCTTACAGAGCAGGTATCTGAAGGACTCTGAGTCCACAGGACACATGTTCCTTCCTTCGAATTCGAAACTGACTCCATGAGAATCCCTGAACTTCTGTTGGAGTTCCTTCAGGGGATTCAGAATATCCCCGATCCCGAAGTAGGTTCCTCTCGCGTAGGTAAAGAAGAAGAATACGTTTTTGAGAGCCGACTTAGGGAAGAGAGAGAGGAGGTCTCTGATAGCAAGCTCGAACTGATTTCCGAGTTTGGACTCATTGGATTTGAGGACGATGCAGATGGTGTGGATTTCCTTTTGATCATGGATGAATTCTCTAATCAATTCGAGGTTCTTCTTGTCCTGTTCAGCTCCTCTAGTGTCAGAGAGACCAGGAGTATCGATGACTTTGACTGTGTTTTTTTGGAAAGTAAATTCATGAACTTTGGGTTTCTGAGTGACCGACTGTCCAACGTCATTAAAGTTCTCGTTGTCTTCCACTGTCCCAGCTCTCACCGTTGTCTCGTCGAACCCACCCTCTTCAAGCTTCCTCTGTACTTTGAACTCCACCGGGATGCAAATCTGCATTTGGTTCTTCTTCGCTTCCTCGAAAGTGGGCCAGTTCAGATAGTTACCGAGACCACTGATCAGTGTCGATTTTCCAACTCCACTTTCACCCAGGAAAATTACTGTGAATTCTTTTGGACCTCGAACTGTTAATCTATATGCTCCAGGAACTAATAGTGGTTCAAATTCACTTTCATTTTTCTCTTTGTAAATAATTTCTTCGAAAGAAAGGTCTATCTCGCGTGATTTAATTTCGAAAGCGAGCTTTATTTTACTTGGAGAGACATCATTCACATCGAATTCTCTTTCTAGATCCTTGTAATTGATTCTTATCATAGTATTTTTTTGGACTATCATTCCATATTGGATGTTGAAATCAGTTTTAACTTTGTGGGGAGTGATATCTTTCAGTTCATATTCATTAATGACATTATTGTGGTTGATCAATACAGTAGTCTTCTGAGGTTCTGGTGGATTTGTGTTACTTGAATCATTGTATTTATCTATCTCATCAAGATCTGTATTTGTAAGTATATGAGCATTGGGTTCTTCAGACATTTGACTCAAGTATATTGCTGGTGTATCTTTGTTATCTCTGTGATCTGCTGCCTGAGAATCAGAAGGGGCTGAATTTTGGTTCGTATGTTGGTAGTTGTCATCATTAGTTGTTGATGTAGAGAGGGGAAGAGATGAGGAAAGATTTTGATATAGTTTATTACCTGTTTTTTCATTTGCCACTAGAGAATCATCTTGAACATTGTCTTTTACTACTGACTGATCATTTTGGTTGTCAATTTTAAAATCAGTTAAATTGTTAGTATCGTCTTGTTTTTGAGAAGATCCCTCAGGTAATTCAGTATTTTGAGTTTCACTTTCTGGATTTGATTCTCTTCGATCTTGAAGAAAACTGAATCGTTTAGCCATATCACTTCCTTTTACAAAATTGTTGTTGTTCGACAAAATTTTCTCACTCTTTGTTGAACATGGGTTCTTTGGGGATTCTGCTCCAGTCTCTGAGTTTGAATTTACAGGATGCTCTGATGATTTAGATTGATCCAAATGTGATTGTTGACGTTCTAAAATAGAATACTCCGCATTTGGATTATTGTCATACTCTTCTTGCAATTGTCTAGCAATTTCGTAATCATTTGATTCTTCAGGATTACTTCCCTTACCAATATATTGATCTTGTGTGTTTGTGACCCCATAATCCTGTAATCGAGTCATATCTTCTTTTACATTATCTGGTAGGTCGTCTTGCGATTTCCATTGGAACGACGAGTTTTCTATGGTACTGCATCCATAACAAAATAATTGTAAATTTCCCCATTTAGTCCTTCCACAAATACATGCAACTTCTGTCTTACTCCATTCACGAACAAGAAATCGGCAAGTTTCACAAATCCAGATGCGTAACTTCTCGACCGAACACCAGGGGCACTTGGTAATAATAAATGATTTTTTACTAATTAATTTATATGCAATACCATAAGTAGAAAACGGCATAAACATTTCTACTAAATCAAGAACAACTCCAACAGTCGTTTGCCTTAATGGTTTGTTTTTAATACGAGCAAGACCAAGATAATATTCTCCTTCGCTAATACCAACGACCGCTTCTTTTTCAACAGTATTATTATCACGGATCCATGTGAATCGGCTAAGTTCACCATCATCGCAAAATTCAAAAAATGATTTGTGCATATTCTTTGGCACAATTACTTTCCGATCCCAATTTCGTATCCTTCCTTCAATGATTGTTTGTCCTTTTTCCTGACTCACCCACTGACTTTTTGATGGTATAATGTCCATATGATTTAATTGCGATAATACAGCAGAATATTCTTGAATAGCTGAACTGTAAGAAGAATACGTTCTATTACCATAGAATTCAGATTGAATGAATAATTGAAGTTTAATATTGTTGTTACAAAATTCGTCAATATCGCGCCTCTTTGTGTGCACAGCACTTTTAGCAAGATTGTAGATATAATCTGTTCCTCGATCAATAAGATCCTTCAATAAGGGATGAATATTTACTGGATGTGTAACCGGTGTATGGATATAATCATCTTTTTCATAATAATGCCTTAATAAACAAAAGATTTGTACGAGCAGCTTTGTTACGTGGCAATATGTACAGGTATCCTCTGTGACAGAAGAATCTGAAGATGGATTATCATCTTGCATTATTGCATACAAAGGAATTGGCGTTTTCCTCCGTTGTTCATTAATTTCAATAAGACACGGTTCAATGGAATCCGTTTTGAATGTTTTATAATTAAACATGCAGTAAATTTTGTTATTTTTGTCGATGTTTAATAATCGGTCCATATCTTTTGGGATTTCTCCTGTAGTCAACATGCTCGTTATTCCCGTTCGTACCTATATAAATTTATATTAATTACTTTTAATGATAGACGAAATTGTTTACCTGGCTCGATACTATATTTAATGCTTCTCCTGATACACCTGAAGTAATGTCTTCGAATACAAAAATAACCATATTTCCACGATAA
This sequence comes from Halicephalobus mephisto, assembly GCA_009193035.1. Lineage (NCBI taxonomy): Eukaryota > Metazoa > Nematoda > Chromadorea > Rhabditida > Panagrolaimidae > Halicephalobus > Halicephalobus mephisto. The sequence continues at coordinate 17,376 of SWDT01000025.1, read as the reverse complement.
GTGAATCCTCTGTCAATATGATAGTTCTTTCTATCCAATAATGCTAGGGCTATAATACTATCTTCATTTTTTTTACACAGTATATAGTTAAGAATTCTTTTAAATTCTGCTGATTGGTCAAGAAATAGCTCTAACTAAAATATTAATTTTGTTTAATCTTATATATACACAATTATAAAACTTACAATTTGATAAAACGTTATTCCAAATAAATGACGAACTGCTTCTAATGGTTTTCTTCCAAAAGCTACCTTGACTTCAATTTCACATGTATCATCGAGTTCAATTCCAGATAAAGCATCAACTTTATATCCATCAGAAAATACAGTTTCTCTACCGAAGAAATATTTTCTTCCCATCTGAAATTAAAAATTAGTCGAGTGATCAATATTGAAAAAAATTATTTCGTCTCTTTTATTCCGGCGCACCCAATATTGGAGTTAAACGAAACAAACAGCTATTCTAATTCTACTGATAAAAGTCATGAAACTTTATCTTCTATGCATTCCATCTCTTATCTAGTCAGTTTTCATTTATTTGTCTTCTAAAACAGTTAATGAATAACGTGAGTTTTATTTTACTCCATCGATACAAGGATAAAGTTTTAGAACATCACTGATTTGGCTCGTTCATCGGTTACAGCTGTTTGCAAATACTGTTTTAGTTGTATTTTCAAGATCTTTAAGTGGATATTCTCGTTAAAAGCTATCAGATATTTTCTTATTTTAATAAAACCTTTTCGAATCTTTATCAATCAAGTATTCAAAGCATTTAAATATTTAGTGAGAACATTTTTAATTGATAAATAGTTATTTTTTAATTTTAGCCATTGATCATACTTCAAATGTTTGCGTGTTTCTTAAAGGTTGTTGTTCAATATTTCCTCAACCGGCAAATTTACCAATCACAAAAAGAGCGGTTTTTCTGTTTTCAAAACCAGAAAGGATTCCAATAGGTTATGACCAAGATTTTGAAAATCTTACCTTCATCAATGATTCAAAACAAAAAGAAAAAAGAGATACAGTAAGCGTTTTGTCTATTGAAATCAATTCTCCAAAGACTATCAAAGACTATCTGAGGTTCTTCACTTTGCTCAAATTGTCAACAAATGATGTGGTAAGTCTTTTATCAAAAACTCTTCTAGCAGTCAAATACAGCACTGATAACATTAATTCTTCTTTTAAAAAAGCAGAAGATTAATTGGACGGAAAATTTCAGATTCGCTTGATCCTGAAAAAAAATGAAGCATTTCTGCGGATTTTGGAATTCTTTAATAAAATAGAAGGACCAGTTACGATCTTTTCAATCATCATGGTAAAAGAAGAAATAAAATGGAAAAATACTCAGAAAGAACCACCGCGTTTTTCGAAAGTAAAGTATGGGCATCATTATCTTTTGGCTGTCAAGACTAATTTCATAAGAAAATTACAGGTTAGTAAAAGTGTATATTTAATAGTGAAAAATAGAAAGTTATAGATTGAAAGAATTTGGACGAGATATTTATATTTACTTTCGAGAATCTTAACGAGAGATTCCAATGTTGTCGATCTCGAATGTTCTTACTTGGTAGATTTTGAAGAGCATATACAACATGGTAGGATTCAAAATCTCTTGGACAAGTTTGAAGAACACAAAAACGGAAATAATAGTGTAGCTGTGTTTGCTCACTTAGAGGACGAAGAATTATATATTAATACTCAACGGTCTATTAAAATGGTCGAGTTTGTGATGGAGCTACAGAAAGCAACAGGATTGGGAGAAAGTGACGAAGAGATTTCATATGACTACAATGATCTCTACAATACTGAGATCCCAAAAGAGATCAATGACCTTATAAAGAACAAACCAATGGATGGAAAATCACTTCTGCGACTCAAAAAAATGATAAAGAAGTTACTGGAAATTGGTCCCGATGAAAAATTTATAAAATATCCGGAAATTATAGAAAATAAGGAATTAATTTCCTTAATTCAGGTAATAGCTAACAATCGAAAGAAGAAAACTGTAAACAACTGGAACCAGAATAATTCCGTTCAATCAAATCCCGAGCAGAGTTCTTCTAAAAGTGAATCTTCATCAGACCTTGTTAATGATCCCAATGTCACAGAGGAAACTCCATTATTGCCAGGTGGGGATATTTTTAAAATGTCAAAAAATGAAGAATTTCAGGAGGATCTAGTCAATCTCATTATGGGAGCCAAGCACAAAATAACATTTCAAACAATATAGAATCTATTCCTTTTATTGATTCCGCTGATGATATTTCTCAGACAGACGAGACTGGCAACAAAAGTCCAACAACGGAAAATATATTTAACTTTCCATTTCAACAATCAGAATTGAATACTTCCGACGAAACAAACAACCATCAATCGGAAAATAAAATTCACATTATAAGAAAAAATAGTGTCGGAGATATATCTTCGAACTCGTCACTATTTCCTCCCCCTTACTCTCCTCCATCACCACCGGAGCCTAGTGCTGAGGAAAATCGACCTGAAATAAAAAAGCCGATGCATTCTGAACCGTCGATAACCAATGATCCAAGCAATATTTCTTCATCAGAGCCTCAGAAGACTACTGTATTGATCAAACACAATAATGTCATTAATGAATATGAACTGAAAGATATCACTCCCCATAAAGTTAAAACTGATTTCAACATCCAATATGGAATTCTAGAATTAGCCTCCGATGAGATCGTCTCCAAGGAGAAAAGTGATAATGAGTTTGAACCCTCATTAGTTCCTGGAGCATATACATTAACAGTTCGAGATCCGAAAGAGTTCACAGTAATTTTCCTGGGTGAAAGTGGTGTTGGAAAATCTACATTGATCAGCGGTCTCGGTAACTACCTGAATTGGCCCACCTTCGAGGAAGCAAAGAAGAACCAAATGCAAGTTTGCATTCCTCTCCAATTCAAAGTCCAACGGAGAGGAGCTGATAAAAAGATCATAGAGACAATAGTGACGGCTGGAGACTCTGAAGACAACGAGAACTTCAACGACATTGGACAATCAGTCACTCAGAAACCCAAAGTTCATCAGTTCACTTTTCAAGAAAATACTGTCAAGTTCATAGACACTCCTGGTCTCTCCGACTCCAGAGGAGCTGAACAGGATAAGGAAAATCTCAGATTAATCAGGGAATGTATTCACAACCAAAAGGAGATCCACATATCTGCATCGTCCTCAAGTCCAACGACGCGAGACGAGACCGGAGTTTGAGTTGGCCCTCGAGACCTCCTCTCTCTCTTCCCAAACCGGCTCTCAAAAACGTCTTCTTCTTCTTCACCTACGCGAGTGGAACCTTCTTCGGGATCGAGATTCAACCACCATCAAAGAACAAGAAGAAGACCAGAGATCCAGCTGCATGAACCTATTTCGAGGGGAGAACACCTGTGCCGTCGACTCAGAATCCTTCAAATTCCTACTCTGCAAGAACGTGGAGTGAAGTACAGCAACCGTCCAGAAGAGGATTTCGACTTTTGTTGAATGAGAGTGCTGCTCAAGTCAAAGATTTCCTTACCTTCATCAAGACAGTCAAACCGATTGAAAAGAAAATTACTCTCGCTGTCCATCATTTGGCTACCACTGCTCTCAGTTTGGAGGAGTTCATAAGAACAACTGACCAACTAACTCAAAGAAAGAGAGACCACCTTGTAAATGAATCAAAAATCATTTTGAATGTAGCTAGAAAATGGTCCATGGTTACTGAATATCACAGGTTGATAACTAACTTGGAACACTGGAGCGTTGAAGAATTTAAGGAGTCTTGTAAGAAGTGTGAAAAATTCTTGAAAAATGTGAACACAAATTTCACCAAAGAAACATTCAAACGTCTTAAAAAGGAAAATAATCTCTTGATGGTGAAGAATGCAACGCAGATAACGACGTTACCGAATTTAGTTGTCGTATCTCCATCAGTATCATCAGCGCCACCTCTTTCTTCTCCCGTTGCGCCTCCACCACCTTGTCTTTTGCCTTTACCTCTACCAAAATCCAAACATTCACGATCATCTTTCTAGGAGAATCAGGAGTGGGTAAATCAACTCTGATCAGCGGTCTCGGTAACTATCTAAACTGGCCCACTTTCGAGGAGGCGAAGAAGAACCAAATGCAGATTTGCATCCCGGTGGAGTTCAAAGTACAGAGGAAACTTGAAGAGGGTGGTTCGACGAGACAACGGTGAGAGCTGGAGACTTTGAAGACAACGAGAACTTTAATGACGTTGGACAGTCGGTTACTCAGAAACCCAAAGTTCATGAATTTACTTTCCAAAACAACACAGTCAAAGTCATCGATACTCCTGGTCTCTCTGACACTAGAGGAGCTGAACAGGACAAGAAGAACCTCGATTTGATTAGAGAATGTATTCACAACCAAAAGGAAATCCACGCCATCTGCATCGTCCTCAAGTCCAATGAATCCAAACTCGGAAATCAGTTCGAACTGGCCATTCGGGACCTCCTCTCTCTCTTCCCTAAGTCGGCTCTCCAAAACGTCTTCTTCTTCTTTACCTACGCGAGAGGAACCTACTTCGGGATCGGGGATATTCTGAATCCCCTGAAGGAACTCCAACAGAAATTCAGGGATTCTCATGGAGTCACTTTCGAATTCGAAGAAGGAACATGTGTCCCGTGGACTCAGAGTCCTTCAGATACCTGCTCTGTAAGGAACAGGGGATCAAATACAGCAGTAGTGCAGAGGAGAGATTTGAGTATTGTTGGAACGAGACTGCGAAACAAGTGTTGGATTTCCTTGCTTTCCTTGAAAGTGTTGATCCTGTTGATGTGGAGGAAATCAAAGCTGCTCATGAGATTGCGAAAACTGCCTTGGGGTTAGAGGAGTTCCTGAGAATGGACAAGGCATTAAAGAAAAGTCTCTCAGATGGAGCGAGAGAACTGTTGAAGAAAAGAGCTGATCCATTATTTTATATTGCTAGAAGTCTGACAATGGTCCCCGAGTATTACCGACTGAAAACGGAAAAGGTTGAACTTGATTCTACAAGTGTAGCAAAGTCAATGTATGAGCTTCTACCTGTTGTGAAAAACTCAAATGTATTACATGATGGGCTCTCGAAATTCGTGGAGAATGTGTCTCTGCTCAAAGGAAACAATAGTTAAATGAATAAAAAAGGTTTTTTTGCAAAAACGAAATTAGGTGATAAAGAATTTTCTATAGAAATTTAATTTGTTGATCAATTAATGAATATAAATTATATAATTATTCCTAAATAAAAGAAGTTATTTGATAATTTTTTTGACTGAGTAACTAATGTTATGATTAAAATCGTGAAATTCATTCTTGACCAACAATTGATGAATTTTCTGGTTTGTATTTTCTATTGACGTGAATTAATAATTTTTTACTTTCAATAAAACTGGAATTTAATCTTTTTGAAGAAGTTGACAATCTGATTTTGAACATCGAAATGTTCATTGAAAAACGGAAGAGTTCATTATGTAACAAAAAGTGCTAAAATAGTTGTTTTTTATTTTTTAATGGTCTTCTATCACTTTAAAATTTCGAAAATATCGTTGTAAAAATCAACAATAATGATATCTGAAAATTTTAAAATGACCGATATTCTTCTAGGAAAATCAAATCGAAATTAAAAATTTAATTGAAGAAATTTGAACTCAAAAATAAATAATTCATAAGTTAACAGACAGTAATGAGTTCAGATCTTCTTTGATTTTCGGCATATATGAATTTTTTGAATACGAATTAAGGTAAATTTGTTTTTCCAGCAAAATTCTGTTGATCTGAAAATTCTCTTATTTTTAAAATTTTCCGTTTCTACTGTTTTATTTTTTTCAACATGTTTCATTTTTTTCATGTACATCTGAGATGAAAAAAAAGCGAAATTGATTCAAGAACTATTGCTTATTTGAAAACATTAACTGAGTATACTGTATTTATTGTTCTACGTATGTTGACGGATGGATAAACTTTATCTTTTGTGAATACGGTTCTAAGAATAAAAGTAAAATAAAATTTTCTTGAAATATTCTGTATTCACCTTTTGAATGCCCTCAAGTATCTAGGATCTCCTTTCTGGCAGAAACTTCTAATGGATCAAGGCATAATTACCAAATTCCCGTCATGGCAAGGACCGAAGTGCTTCGGGAAGTTGATTATCTGGAGTATTTCTGGTATTTACAAATTGTGAATATTAGTACTAAAGAAGTGATCTTTCATAGAACATCATAGTTTCCGATATATGGAAATATTCGAAATCAAAGAAAACGGTTCTTAAAATGATTAAACCGTGGTTAGCAGAGATTTAAGTGCAGCCTTGATCGGAATGGTATCCTAGAGGAAAAAAACAAAAAATGGACTGTCAACAGAAAATGGAAAATACCCCCCAAAAAATTTTTTTACAAAAAGAAAAGTGGATCATTCTGATTTAATTCATTTTTAAAATTTCTTCATCCTTTATTACGGTAAAGTGAAAAAAATGGTTTATTGTAAATTTTCGAAATAATAGACAACTTTCTTTATCTCAAGGATTGTGTCGAGAACTCCTGGTCTGTATTTTTTGATTACTGGGGTCATTTCATCCAGATCAGTGAAAAGTTCTTCCATCTTAACATCTTCAGACATAGGGGAGTATCGGGGAGTCACGAGAGAATGCTTCATGATCATGAATTGAAGTTTGTCCATTCCTTTAGAGATTATCGTTTCATCTTCTGTTTTAATCGATCCCTGAATACGGAGCTGTGAATCTGAGGCCGTCAGTTTGTGTACATTGATGATCACTTCTTTATTGATCGGTTTCATAGATTTGACGACTTTGAAAAACTCTCCAAGTTGGAATGAAGTTTCTTCCCAAGAAAACGCAAAGACATTTTCTTCAAAATTACTGTATTTGATTCCTTGATTTTCAGACAAGAGGTATTTAAAGGATTCCAATTCTACTGAATAAATATTTTTTTGTTCAATTTTAAAAGTTCCTTTGTAAATATCTTCCAACTTTTGCTGAGTTTCTTTTAGTAGTTTCAATGTGACTTCATTATCCAATCGGGTTCTGTCAGCATGAGTGAAAAAGAAGAAGACATTGCTCAGAGCTATTTTAGGGAAGATGGAGAGAAGCCATCTGAGAGTGACAATGCAATGGTTGTTCAAAGTTGATCCATCTGACTTGAGCGCAATACATATGGCGTGGATGTTTTCTTGTTCGTGGACACAACTTCTAATGAGGTTTAGTTTCTCCTTATCCAAGTCGCTATTTCCATATTCAGAGAGACCAGGAGTATCGATGACTTTGATTTTATTGCTTTGAAAGGTGAATTCATGGACTTTAGGTTTCTGGGTAACCGACTGCCCAACGTCATTAAAGTTCTCGTTTTCCTCTGAATTCCCAGCTGTTACGATTGTCTCTATAATTTTGTTGTCTTCTTCTGTTTTCTGAACTTTGAATTGAAGAGGAATACAGACCTGCATTTGGTTCTTCTTTGCTTCCTCGAAAGTGGGCCAATTTAAATAGTTACCGAGACCACTGATCAATGTTGATTTGCCCACTCCTGATTCTCCAAGAAAAATGATTGTGTATTCTTGAATTTTCGATTCAGGTGGAGATAGGTCACTTTTCACACTTGATACTGTTGAATTTGATATCACTCTAGCTACGTTGTTGTCTTCTTTGGCAACAGGAAGAGCACTATCATGTTTAATGTTATTAGTGTTTGTCAACATGTGATTACCGTCAACATTAATCACGTTGTCAGCGGAAGTTATATCTGTGCCTACAAATTCTCATCACTTCCAATAATTACTACAAATCGATTTACCTGAATGCTGTTTATTCATCATGCAAATCGAAACCTGAACTTTATCAGTGTGTTCCTTCTCAATTTTAGATGACCAATTCTCATGTTCTTCTTCGCTGAGGTCAACATTCCCTACTGCACTTTTTAATGTTAATAAATCCCATGCTTTTTTGACATGTGTAAATAACTCTTCAGAAACCTTTTTGTCCACACTGTTTATGAGTTGTTCACACTTCTCACAAGAGTTAGGAAACTTATCAACGTTCCAGTGTTCCAAATCTCTCTTTAATCTGTGATATTCAGTAACCATGGACCATTTCCTAGCTACATTCAAAATGATTTTTGACTCTTTCACAAGGTTGTCTCTCTTTTTTGGAGTTAGTTGATCACTATTTCTTATGAACTCTTCCAAACTGAGAGCAGTGGTAACCAAATGATGGACAGCGAGAGTAATTTTCTTTTCAATCGGTTTGACTGTCTTGATGAAGGTAAGGAAATCTTTGACTTGAGCAGCGCTCTCATTCCAACAAAAGTCGAAATCCTCTTCTGGACGGTTGCTGTACTTCACTCCACGTTCTTTGCAGAGTAGGAATTTGAAGGATTCTGAGTCGACGGCACAAGTGTTCTCCCCCTCGAAGGAATATGTTTCCTCATGAGAATCCTGGATCTTCTTCTGCATCTCTTTGACTGGTCCGGTTGAATCTCCGATCCCGAAGAAGGTTCCACTTGCGTAGGTGAAGAAGAAGAAGACGTTTTTGAGAGCCGGTTTGGGGAAGAGAGAGAGGAGGTCTCGGAGGGCCAACTCAAACTCCGGTCTCAGTCTCGCGTCGTTCGACTTGAGGACGATGCAGATGGCGTGGATCTCCTTCTGGTTGTGAATGCACTCTCTGATCAGTTCGAGATTCTTCTTGTCCTGCTCAGCTCCTCTGGAGTCGGAGAGACCGGGAGTGTCGATGACTTTGACTGTGTTTCCTTGAAAAGTGAATTGATGAATTTTTGGCTTCTGAGTGACCGACTGTCCAACGTCATTAAAGTTCTCGTTGTCTTCAAAGTCTCCAGCTCTCACGGTTGTCTCGTCGAATCCACCCTCTTCAAGTTTCCTCTGTACTTTGAACTCCACCGGGATGCAAATCTGCATTTGGTTCTTCTTCGCCTCCTCGAAAGTGGGCCAGTTCAGATAGTTACCGAGACCGCTGATCAGTGTCGATTTTCCAACTCCACTTTCACCCAGGAAAATTACTGTGAATTCTTTTGGACCTTGAACTGTCAATCTATATGCTCCAGGAAGTAATGGAGGTTCAAATTCGGTTTCATTTTTCTCTTTGTAAATAATTTCTTCGAAAGAAAGGTCTATCTCGCCTGATTTAATTTCGAAAGCGAGCTTTATTCTACTTGGAGAGACATCATTCACATAGAATTCTCTTTCTAGATCGTTGTAATTAATTTTTACCAATGTGTTATTTTGAACTGGAGGTTGTTTGTCGTCATTATTTCCATTATTTACCTGTTCCTCTGAAGATTCTTGTTGAACTTGATTAGAATCAGCTAAAATGATATTCGTTTTTTCTGTTAGATCGTTGTTTTCATCATGTTGATTATGAGTAGTATTATTATCTGAAACGAATCTTTCTTCATATGTATGAATGCCATCATTAGGATTCATATTGTCGTTATTTGATTCTTCATTATTTTGTTGTGTGTACTCTGAATTATCGAATTTTGTTGGAGGAATTTCACTTTTTTCCTCATTATGTGGCTGAGAATCCAGTTGGTTATCTTTCTGCCCTGGTTGACAACTTAATGAACACGGGGGAGTCGGTGGCTCCTGAGAACTGGTTGTTTGCATGTTAGAATTATTTTTGTAAAGTTCATCTGTAGGTTCTCTTCGTTGTTGAGAAAACACCTCACTCGTCTGGTTTCCTCTATCTTTTTCATTTAAATCCTCATTAGACTTATCTTTCGAATGGAGTTTGACTTGGTCTTCATCTTGCTTTCCTTCTTCTTTCTTTGAAGGTGTAGAATTTTCCATAGTTGAGCTAGATTGTTCCGATGGTTTTTCTCCAATCTTCATGTTTTCGAAGTTGCTATTTCGCGGTAAATCTGAGTTTTCATTTGATAGTTCAATATTTGGGTTACAAATTACACAATTAACTTGGTTCCCACATTTGGGACAAATCAAAGGATCAATCAATTCGAATGACTCGTTTATTGATATTTCGTCACTTGAAGGTTCATCCCCTTTTGTCTTGGGTGGATCTATTTCGTTGATTTCATAAGCACTTTCTTTTAGAAACGAATAATCTCTTTTTTGCATCTTAGTCACAATGCTGGCACAGTCCTTGAAATCAAATATCTGCTTTTCCCTTTTCATCAAAAATTCCCAACCATTTTTGACTAAATTAAAGAATTCTGTGGCCAATTTCTGTTCAGAATCTTGGTTTTTATGTCTTTTTTCTATGGTTTCTTTGAGTTTTGTAAATGCATCTGTGAAAGTCTGATCTTTCAATTTTGATGGTTGAATTGGTTGATTTTGTACAGCAGTACAATATCTCCTTGATTCTAATAACAGTTTTGTAAATCTCTCATCAACAGGTGCTTGATTTTTGGAGAATAGAATTTTGTACGGTATTCCTACATCATCACTTTTTGATTTAGTTAAATGTTCAATTCTTTTTAGAAAATTTTCTACTGAGTCCATTTGTGGTTTCCCATAATTTTCCATCCATTCACAAGTAACCGATGATGGGTCGAGTTTCTTTCTGTTTTTTTCTTTTAATGTTCCAGTTTTAATATATTCGTACATCTGAAATATCTCTAAACTATGAAAAGTTAAAAATCTTACAAACAACCTCCTTTTCCTTTTTGTCGATTTTGACAAATATGTGATGTCCACTATAAAGATTTTTCGGCACCTTTTCTCTGTCCTTTTTAACTGTAAAAATTTCTTGTTGCCATTTAGAAATCTCAATTTCTAATACAGTCATGTCATTTACCATAACGAATTTATATACATTAAAGAATTCAACTTGATCAGAAATCGCTAAGTTTGTCTGAAATTAATGTAATTAGCTTATTTAATCAATTAATTATGTCATTTTAAATTGAACTTACACTTGTCAATGGTGAAACATGAAAAATCGTCTCCAGATTCTTCGTTTGTCTACGTCATTGATTAATTTATTATTTATTTTAATGTAGTTTTGGTTGGATTAATTTGATCACTTTTGTAAAGCTGATCTTCTGAATTTCTTCCGTAAAGGTATTCATACGTCATGGTAAATCTTCTAACAGGTCTAAAACTAAATCATTATATTCAAAAACCTTTAAATTGTCCAGAAAATATCAAACTGTTTTTAACAGACATTTCTTTGAAACCAGTATGTTTAAAACTTTAACCCGAGACTCAGAAAAAATAACAATGAGTAAATTTAAACAGTTGGAAGATGCTTAACAAGAAGAGGCTTGAAATCGATACTGTATTGACTAGCTGAATCGCGTTCCGAGTCGTAGATTTCCTTAATTTTTGTTCCGAACGGCGGCATATTAAAGACTTGGTTGATGGCGCTTTGGAACTCTGCATACGTTACTGGTTCTTTTAGTGCTATATTCTTGATACTATCTAAGGTTTGAATTAGTTTCTCGTGTTCGTTCACGATTTTCTTCAAATTGTTGATGACTTCGGAATCTTTTTCGTCATTACTTTCCTGAACTCTGATTTCCATGTTCAGCCGGTCAATCAACGTAGTGTTGTAGGTCAGGATTGCATTCTGATGTAGGTACCGATAGGCGATCGTAAAGGCGTTCAAAATACCTGCCCGCAGTGCTTCTAGTTGCTCAAAGAATTTTTTTATGTAAGCCTCGCTTTCAGCAGCTGTTTTGGGTTTAATGGATATAGTTCTGACGATATTCTGGAAGTTATAATGAATATGAGTGTGGAAGGCATAATTGCAACCGCACTCGATACAATTGTTATAAATATTGAATGCTTGGCAGTCAATGAGAGCGTCTTGAGGTGTTTTGCCGTAGATGACGTTTGTCAAATGGCAATTATTATGACAGACTTGAGTGAATTCAAAAATTTTGCTTCCATCGGGCTTAGTCTTCCATTTGATGCATTTTTTACTGGTGCAAACTGTTTGTGGCAATTTTCCTTTGTTGACATTGATGTCATTTTGGATGTCAGTTCCTCTCATCAGACTATTCTTTAGCTCTGTTTTGAATTTAGTAGATTTATTTTTCTCAATCAAATGGAGAACCATAGCAGCGGCATTCAAGAAACATGGAATCAGAATTCTAGCTTCGTTGATTGCCAAGAATGACTTTGTTGATTTGGCTCTTGCTCCCAACGTTTTTCCCAGAAGACTCATGGTCGATTCGCGAGATTCGGTCCAACAACGCTCGTAGTGCTGCTCTCTGGTCTGAGGAGGTAAAACGGTGTCTACATAAAGCTTGAAAGTGTCGTTGCAATAGTAGGCGACTTGGAATCTGAAGGATTCACTATCGACACAGAAAGTCGTGTCGTCGATATTGATGTTCATATTATGGTTAGTATTCAGGTCCTCTACAAAGATCTTCAATGGGTCAAGTGTATGTCCCGGAGTAAAGTCCGAGGCTTTACTGTTGGTGATGATGAAGGAGATGTTTTCGACTGCATTTCTAGGAATAACTGAAAAAACATCATTCAATGAGTAGAGAAATTCGATAGTAGACCGGGTTTCTGTAGCTTTCATCATGATCCAGACAGAATGGATTTCAGGGAATTTCGCAATTTTCTCCATAATAGCTCTTTTGTTTCTCTCGTCAACCAAATATCCACTGGTGTCTCCAATCCCGGGGACGTCGATGACGTTGATTTTAATGTTGCTTTGAATAAAGGAGTAAGATCTTGGAGCTTGAGTGGAGGATTTACCATTGTTAGGATCTTCATTATGGGAATCCAGAGCATTTTGACCATTCATTTCAATATTCAATTCTGTATACCTCTTCCCGCCGAAATTTCTGATCGTATGTGTGAATCTGGTCGGAATGATACAATGAGGAGTTTCTTTAATGGCTTCTTCTAACGTTTCGAACGACAGATAGTTGGCAATGCTATTGATGAATGTCGATTTCCCGACTCCCGTCATACCCAGAATCAAGATAGTGAATTCTTTCTGGGTAGAACTTGATCGGGCAGACATGGTTAATGTTGAAAACTAAAAACCAATTTAACAATTAAAAAACAACAACAGTGCTGGTATTTGATAAAATACAACGTGATAAATAGAGGAACACACCTAAAATGAGACATTTCATCATTAAAACTTAGTATTAGAAATCGCAAAAAAATATTCAAATGCACAAAACACTTGCTTTCAACAAGAATCGAATATTTTTAATATATTACTTACTAAACATTTTCTAATCACACTTAAAAATGAATATTAATTTTGTCAGCTTCAATCTTCGACCATTCCGGCAAATTTTTTTCCCATTTAGAAATGTCAAACGATATATTCAACTTTTCTCTCTCAATGATATTGCCCAATGATAAAATAGCATCATGCAATTTCTTCTCATTTTCACATTCCACATTCGTCAATAGTCTGTGATACTCAGTAACCATGGAACATTCCTTGGCTGCAGAGAATATCACATTCACTTCTTTCTTCAGTTCATCCCGTACTTGGACTGATAACTGGTCATTTGTTCTTATGAACTCTTCCAAACTGAGAGCAGTACTGACCAAATGATGGACAGCGAGAGTAGTTTTCTTTTCAATCGGTTTGACTGTCTTGATGAAGGTAAGGAAATCTTTGACTTGAGCAGCACTCTCATTCCAACAAAAGTCGAAATCCTCTTCTGGACGGTTGCTGTACTTCACTCCACGTTCTTTGCAGAGTAGGAATTTGAAGGATTCTGAATCGACAGCACAAGTGTTCTCCCCCTTGAAGGAATAGGTAGCCTCATGAGAGTCCTGGATCTTCTTCTGCATCTCTTTGACTGGTCCGGTTGAATCCCCGATCCCGAAGAAGGTTCCACTGGCGTAGGTGAAGAAGAAGAAGACATTTTTGAGAGCTGGTTTGGGGAAGAGAGAGAGGAGGTCTCGGAGGGCCAACTCAAACTCCGGTCTCAGTCTCGCGTCGTTGGACTTGAGGACGATGCAGATGGCGTGGATCTCCTTTTGGTTGTGAATACATTCCCTGATTAATCTGAGATTTTCCTTATCCTGTTCAGCTCCTCTAGTGTCTGAGAGACCAGGAGTATCGATGACTTTGACTGTGTTGTTTTGAAAGGTGAATTCATGAACTTTGGGTTTCTGAGTGACCGACTGTCCAATGTCGTTGAAGTTCTCGTTGTCTTCAGGATCTCCAGCTGTTACGATTGTCTCTATGATCTTCTTATCGACTCCCCTCCGTTGAACTTTGAATTGCAATGGTATACACACTTGCATTTTATTCTTCTTCGCCTCCTCGAAAGTGGGCCAATTCAAATAGTTACCGAGACCGCTGATCAGTGTCGATTTACCCACTCCTGATTCTCCTAGAAAGATGATCGTGAATGGTTTGGATTTTGGTAGAGATGGCGCTGATGATACTGATGGAGATACGACAACTAAATTCGGTAACGTCGTTATCTGCGTTGCATTCTTCACCATCAAGAGATTATTTTCCTTTTTAAGACGTTTGAATGTTTCTTTGGTGAAATTTGTGTTCACATTTTTCAAGAATTTTTCACACTTCTTACAAGACTCCTTAAATTCATCAACGCTCCAGTGTTCCAAGTTAGTTATCAACCTGTGATATTCAGTAACCATGGACCATTTTCTAGCTACATTCAAAATGATTTTTGATTCATTTACAAGGTGGTCTCTCTTTCTTTGAGTTAGTTGGTCAGTTGTTCTTATGAACTCCTCCAAACTGAGAGCAGTGGTAGCCAAATGATGGACAGCGAGAGTAATTTTCTTTTCAATCGGTTTGACTGTCTTGATGAAGGTAAGGAAATCTTTGACTTGAGCAGCACTCTCATTCCAACAAAAGTCGAAATCCTCTTCTGGACGATTGCTGTACTTCACTCCACGTTCTTTGCAGAGTAGGAATTTGAAGGATTCTGAGTCGACGGCACAGGTGTTCTCCCCCTCGAAGGAATAGGTAGCCTCATGGGAGTCCTGGATCTTCTTCTGCATCTCTTTGACTGGTCCGGGTTGAATCTCCGATCCGAAGAAGGTTCCACTCGCGTAGGTGAAGAAGAAGAAGACATTTTTGAGAGCTGGTTTGGGGAAGAGAGAGAGGAGGTCTCGGAGGGCCAACTCAAACTCCGGTCTCAGTCTCGCGTCGTTAGACTTGAGAACAATGCAGATGGCGTGGATCTCCTTTTGTTGTGAATACATTCCCTGATTAGTCTGAGATTTTCCTTATCCTGTCAGCTCCTCTGGAGTCGGAGAGACCGGGAGTATCGATGACTTTGACTGTGTTGTTTGGAAAGTGAATTCATGAACTTTGGGTTTCTGAGTGACCGACTGTCCAATGTCGTTGAAGTTCTCGTTGTCTTCAGGATCTCCAGCTGTTACGATTGTCTCTATGATCTCTTATCGATCTCCCTCGTTGGACTTTGAATTGAAGGAATGCAAACTTGCATTTGGTTTCTCTTTGCTTCCTCAAAGGTGGGCCAGTTCAAATAGTTACCGAGACCGCTGATCAATGTAGATTTTCCAACACCACTTTCACCAGGAAAATTACTGTGAACTCTTGCGGTGGCGATGGGGGAGCTTCTATGAATGGCATAGTGTCGTGTTCAGTGTACTCTGTGATGATCTTGTTCCATCCTTCTGTAACTGCTGAGGAGATGGAACTATTAAAACTGGAATCGTCTCGTGCTGTATGCACTGTTATAATGTTGTCCCATTCTGGTGTTACTTCCGCAAGAGGTGGTGACATCTCTGGCTTTTCGACGAGTGGTGATTTAGTGGTTATCGGTAGAGACGAAGCTGATGTTCCATTTTCTTTGGAAATTTGACCAATTGTGTCATTTTCTGTAGAACTCGTTTCTGTTGATACTTTTTTATTTTCATCATTGTTGATAATTTCGAACGACGATATATCTTCTTCTAAAAATGCTCATTATTATGTCTAATTACTCAAAAAGTATTTACCTGAATTCTGTTGATCTGCATTCGCGATTGGAGCCTGCTTACTGTTGTTGACCACTTCTTCAACCTTAGTTTGGGAAATCACATGTTTATCTTCATGATTGACCTTTTCAGCTTCATTATGTGATTGTAGAAGATAACCCGTCTCCTTGACATGTTCAGATATGTCTGCAGAAAGCTTTTCGTCGACGGTTTTTACTATTTTCTCACATTGATCACAGGATTCACAAAATTCTTCAATTTTCCAATTTGTCACATCAGTTGTCAACCTGTGATATTCAATAACCATGGAGTATTTTCTGGCTGTAGACATGATTACTTTCGATTCTTTCACAAGGCTGTCTTTCTGTTCGAGAGTTAGTTGGTCACTTGTTCTTATGAACTCCTCCAACCTGAGAGCAGTAGTGACTAAATGATGGACAGCGAGAGTAATTTTCTTTTCAATTGGTTTGACTGTCTTGATGAAGTTAAGAAAGTCGCACATTTGTTTCGCCGTCTCATTCCAGCAATACTCAAATCTCTCCTCCTCACTACTGCTGTATTTGATCCCCTGTTCCTTACAGAGCAGGTATCTGAAGGACTCTGAGTCCACTGGACACATGTTCCTTCCTTCGAATTCGAAAGTGACTCCATGAGAATCCCTGAACTTCTGTTGGAGTTCCTTCAGGGGATTCAGAATATCTCCGATCCCGAAGTAGGTTCCTCTCGCATAGGTAAAGAAGAAGAATACGTTTTTGAGAGCCGACTTAGGGAAGAGAGAGAGGAGGTCCCGAATGGCCAGTTCGAACTGATTTCCGAGTTTGGATTCATTCGACTTGAGGACGATGCAGATGGCATGGATCTCCTTTTGATCATGGATGCATTCTCTGATCAGTTCGAGATTCTTCTTGTCCTGTTCAGCTCCTCTAGTGTCAGAGAGACCAGGAGTATCGATGACTTTAACTGTGTTGTTCTGGAAAGTGAATTCATGAACTTTGGGTTTCTGAGTGACCGACTGTCCAATGCTGTTGAAGTTCTCGTTGTCTTCCACTACCCCAGCTCTCACGGTCGTCTCGTCGAATCTACCCTCTTCAAGTTTCCTCTGTACTTTGAACTCCACCGGGATGCAAATCTGCATTTGGTTCTTCTTCGCCTCCTCGAAAGTGGGCCAGTTCAAATAGTTACCGAGACCACTGATCAGTGTTGATTTACCCACTCCACTTTCACCCAGGAAAATTACTGTGTGTTCTTGAGGTTGTGTTTGAGGTAAGATTAGTTGAGGTATTGGATCTATCACTGTGTTAAGTCCTGATTTTGCTTCGGGAGGAATGGGTTCAGGTGGTGGATTTTCTGGATCCATGGTTGGTTGATTTGGTTCAGTTATCGGTGGAGGTGGAGCTTGTCGTTTACCGGGTTTAAGAACTAGAATAATTTTATTACGTTTTTTACTATCAATTTTTTGTAAATTTCTAGTGGTTTTGAACACTATTCACAT
>SWDT01000360.1:0-26940 GCA_009193035.1 Halicephalobus mephisto | reverse complement strand
AGAAATTTTAGGTTAATTTTGGATTAATCGAAGACACTTGAGTTTTGATTTCGGCAATTTTCGAAAAAACAGTTGCTTTCTCGAGAGTCCTTATTGATTTGTTTTTGTTTGTCTTTTTGCTTTTTATTCAAAAACCGCCGCTTCAAAGTTTGGCAAATCTGATGAACAAACAGTCTAGTTACATAACAAAGGTCCTTAGATCGTCTTTCTGTCATCAAAAGTGAGGACAAGGATCTTCATTTTCACACCACAAATTACGGTATTGTAAATTTTATATAAAAATAATAAAATTAAATAAAAATTTTCAAAAATATTTAAATTTAAAAATATTTAATTTTGAAGTTTTTGGAAAATTCTGGAAGTCTTCAGAAGGCTCTGTAGAATTTTCAGAATCTTGTAATGGATTTCAAAAATTTCAAAATCTTCAAAAATTCCATAAAATCCTACAGTAAAAAAAATGAAATCCCAAAATCTACAAAATTTCAAAACTTTCATCATATTCCAAAATTTTCTTCAAAATCCAGAAACTTCCAAAAATTACGGTATTCAAAAATTTCAAAACATTAAATCCCAAAAATCTTCGAAATTTTCAACTTTTGACTTTCATAACTTAGAAATTTCAACATAATTTAATCTTAATGTCATAAGTTACAGTAACCCAAGTAATCAAAACCAAATCTTTCCTTGGACAGTCTCAGTTCCACATCGAACAACTTCTGCTTCATTTTCCTTCGGTTCTTTCGTGGCAAAGGACAAATTTCCAAGAGTTCTCGTGGTCATACAAAACACAGGATCAATTTTAGCCAAATTTTCAAATCCTAACAAACTCAATCCAGCCAACCCAAAAACCGTATGAAATGGATCTGTCTAAAAACGTCCATTTTCAATCAAAAACTGTCATTCAAAAACAAATCAATTACCTCATCACCTGGCCTATCCGCAATTCCGCCGAGCTCGTCATCTTGACTTCCCAAAATAAATTGGATCAACGTTTCCTAAAAAATTACTTTTTTTTTAAATTATTTAAAAATAAACAAACTTTATCAATCCAATGTGTTTTCTTCAAAATTGCCAAAGATGCCAAAACCCACCAAGAATAACAAACATCGGGCAATTTCTCAGGTCTACCTAAAATCAACTTTCTTATCTTTTCCATTATACCGTATCTTCCACACCTTCTGATTTATGACCATGTATCGCGCAAAAATCATTTTTCTTTTTCTCAGAAGCGTGTCACGAAAATTTCCCCGAAAAATTCAAAAACTACAGTAATCCAAAAATTTCAATTCTTTCAAAATCAAATTTTTTTGTTTCAAAAATTCCAAAAACCACAGTAACTCATGAATCTTTTTTTAAAAATAGAAATTTCTCAAAAAATTTTTGGAAAATTTAAAAAATCACAGTAATTTAAGAATAATTTTTTAAAGAAAAAAACCAAAAAAATTCAAAAACTACAGTAATTCAAAGATTTTAGTTTTTTAAAGTAATTGTAAAAAAAATTCCAAAAATGTAGTTTTTTTTAAATTCAAAAACTACAGTAATTCGAAAATTTTAGTTTTTTTAAAAATAAAATTCCAAAAACTACAGTAATTCGAAAATTTTAGTTTTTTTTTAAATAAAATTCTAAAAACTACAGTAATTCGAAAACTTTAGTTTTTTTTTAAATAAAATTCTAAAAACACAGTAATTCGAAAACTTTAGGTTTTTTTTAAATAAAACTTTTTTTTCTATAATAAATTTTTCAATAAAATATAAAACTTGCCACAAAGTCCACCAGAAGGACATTGCCTTTCTGCCAACCATCGTCCTGTTTTATTTCCATCGATTTTTTCCAAGTTATTCGTTATTGCCAACACTCCTAGACAGCAATAAATCTGAAATATTTTCGGATTCATAAACTTCATTATAGGATAATAAAAAACTAAAAACAAGATATCTTTTCTTCATCTTGTTAGTACTTACTTGTCCAGCATGAGATTCTGATTTCGGATAAGTCCCAAATCCGCCATCAAAATTATAACATGACAAAACATAATTCACAGTTTTTTCAACATCAACTTTGTCCAATTTGTTCAACAAATAAAGAGTAGCCAAAGCACAAAAAGCAAATCGAGTGTCGTTGTCATTTTCTAAAAAAATAAACTTTATCAAAAACCAGATAACTGGACAAAATAAACAAAAATCAAGGCCACACATGGATCAAACAATTCCAAAAATAAAAAAAGTGAAAATTATACTGTAAACCACAAAAAACATTAAATATAAATTAATTTTTATTTTTTATCTAATTTTATATTATTTTTATTTTGAAAATAATTCAATAAAGTGCTACAGTACTTATTAAAAACCAAATTATATCCTATTACTGTAGAAATTCCAAAACTACAAAGTACCGTAATCTATGTAAAGTTTGTGTTTAAGTAAAAATGCAAAAATATTTTTAAAAATTAATTTGTTTTCATACAAAACCAAACGAGAGTCGAAACAAGATTAAATAAATCTCATCAACTAAGTCCAATAAAAAAGTAATAATTTAAAATACAATTTCAAAGTTAATTTTCGTTTTAAAAATAATCAATTTAAATCGTATTTAATAAAAAAGTAATAATTTAGAACACAATATTAAAAATATCTCATACTAGTTTTTATCTTTAAAAAAGAAATAATCAATTTAAATCATGTTTAATAAAGAAATAAAACAAATTACCAAAAATTATCATTTTTAAAGTAATTTTTATTTTAAAACTCAAAAGAACCCTACCGTAATCATACTTGATTCCCTAGTGTCTCATTTTCTAACTATTTTCTATTTAACAAAAAAAGTTTCAAAATTAAAAAAAATAATTTTTAAAGTAATTTTTTATTTTAAAATTCAAAAGAACTCTACCGTAATCATACTTGACTCCCTAGTGTTTCTATAAGCGTGACTATTGTTTATTGCGCAAGTAAGACTCCACTTGACACATCTCTAATCTGATAATCTTCTTGTTTTATGGACTATTCCAATAATATTGGCCATCTTGATCATTTTTTGGATAATCAATTGTCAAAGTACTTGACACTTGACTATTCCGATCATCACCTGTCTTTTCTATTGTTCTTTCAAATTATCTCGGTCATCTAGCGACAGGTTTCAAAATTGAATAATATTCTTTAGTCTCAAAAAATCGCGTGCAACAAGCTATTCATTTAATTACGCAATTGCCAAATAAGCTTTGTCATATTCAATATTGACCAAATTACTGACATTTTTTTTGTTTAACTGAGGGTTCTAATTATCGGCCAATATTATTAAAAAAAGCAAAAATAAAGGTTATCACGAAATATTCCTATAATAAAATTCTAAACATTCTAAAAATTTAAAATTTTTGATTTTAAATACAAATTTAAAATTCACAATATTGTAAAAATAAAAAATAAATTTTTCATAATAGTTGTAGACAGAAATTCTAAAATCTTTCAGCTTAGGTAGTTCTACATTCCCATAAAATTATAGAAAATTCCAGAAATTTGCACAGGATTCTCAAAACTTTCAGAATTGTCTATTAAATTCAAAAAATCACAAAATTCAAACACTGGAAATTTATTTTGAAATTGCTTTGTATTTTTTTATTTTTAGAGTTTTCTAAAATTTCTGATTTGAAAAATACTAAATTTAAAAAAATTTTTGAATTATAGAAAAATCAAACATTAAAAATAAAAAAAAACTACAAAGTAATTTTAAAATGAATTTCGAAAATTGTTTAAAATTTCTATTTTAAAAAATATTAAATAAATTTTAAAAAATTTTCGAATTATAGAAAAATCAAAAAAAATACAAAAATTCTAACATAAAAAATAAAAAAAATACAAAGTAATTTCAAAATGGATTTCGAAAATTTTTTGAAATTTCTGATTTAAAAGATATTAAATAAATTTTAAGAAATTTTTGAATCATAGAAAAATCAAAAAAAATACAAAAATTCTAACATAAAAAAACAAACCTTTCGGCATTCCATTGAAACTTCCATCATCTTGTTGAAGATTTTGAACAAATTTAACAACAGAATCAACATCAATTAATTCTTTTTTGTCCAAAGTAACCAAAACTTGAACTGCACTCAAAGTATGAAGAATATGACTACAATGATGTTTCGCTGCACCGTAACCGCCATCATCATTTTTTGCTTCTTCGATAACGTTTAAAATTAAATCTTTATCTGCTTCTTTTATTTTCCCCATGATATCCAGTGCTGTCAGACACCAATATAGCCCACTTAGCCTCAGGTGTTCACTCATGACATATTCGAACAAATTTTCTGTTTTACCGTATTTAAGTATAAATTCTTCATGTTTTTTTTGTAAAAGATTTTTTGGAGCATTTACTGGAATAGGTACATCCCTTCTGGCAATATTCCAAATACTTGCCAAACTCTATAAAAATTATTTTTTTTAAAATATAATAAATCAAAAAAATACCATAATTTTTCAGTGAATTTTGATTTTATCTAAAAATTTCAAATTTTTTAGTGACAAGTAATAAAATCGCGCCAAACAACAGTCATCATTTTCACGGTATCGCTAAAAATCTGGCGACAGATGTCAATTCCCAAGGCAAAAATACAAAAAAACCAAAAATTAAAACTAAATTTTAAATTTAAAAAAAATCAAAAATTAAAAATTTTAAATTAAAAAAAACCAAAAATTAAAATTAAATTTTAAATTTTAAATTTAAAAAAAACCAAAAATTAGAATTAAATTTTATGTTTAAAAAAAACAAAAAACTTCAAAAATAAAATTTTTTAAAAAATTTAAAAAAAAAAATTTTAAAAAACTTAAAAAATTTAATTTTTAAAAAATCAAAAATAAAAATTTTTAAAAATCAAAAAACTTCAAAAATAAAAATAATCAAGGCAATTAACCTTCAAAAAAATCCAAAAAAATTAATTAATTAAATAATTAAAATTAACCCGTAAATTCAGAAAATTTTCAAATATCTACAAATGGTTCAACCATATCTATGATTTCTTCCAAAATAGAAATTAATTCATCAATTGTTTCAACTTCTTTCTTCAAATTATGGTATTTCATTCTTAGTTGTTTTAATTGACAAATAAGTTCTTCAACCGGATCATGGATAACAGTCAAACCAGTGGCTCCTTCTAAATGTAGAGCACCTACGGGTTTTATGTCCCGTTCTTGCCATATTCCCATAGTCTAAAAACAATTTAAAAAAACAAAAATTAATAAACAATCAAAAAATACAAAACTCAATCAAAAACAAAAACATAATTTAAAAAACGCAAAAAAATATTAAAATAAATTTTAAAATAATTTCTAAAAAACACAAAAAAATATTAAAATAATTTTTAAAAAACAAAAAAATATTAAAATAATTTTAAAAATATAAAAAAAAATTAAAATAATTTAAAAAAAAAACAAAAAAAATTAAAATAATTTTTAAAAAACAAAAGAAATTAAAATATTTCAAAAAATAATGAAATTAAAAAAAAATAATTTTAAAAAAAATAGAAAATTATAAAATTAATGAACATAATTTTAAAAAATACAAACCAATTAAAAATTAAAAACAATAAAAAAATCAATAAATATAACAAATGGAATAAACCATTTTAAAAAATCAAAACTTATTTTTTAATTTTTCAATAACAATAATATTTTTCATTTTGTAAAACTTAGAAATCACAACAACCAAATTCATCCTCCGAATCCGTCAAGAGATCAGTTAATCCATTTTTTATTAATTTTTCTTTTAATTTTTTGTATTTCATCTCCCAGAATAATTTTCCATTTTTTAACATTTCTATTTCTGTTAATTTCGTCATTTTTTCATTTTTAAATTGAAAATTTTTTAAATTTTTCAATAAAAATTCTGCTTTTGGTCTTAAATCTGGATTTTCATCAATCATTTCTTCTATCATCACAGCCTAAAAATAACTTTTTTTAAATAAAAAAAAATATTAATTACCAATTTCGGAAATTTCTTTTTAAATTCATCTGTAGTTTTTTTATTTTTCCTTAAATCAGACAAAATATGAATTCTTTCACTTCCTGTCGAAAATATTTGATAAATTTCATACAAAACCACACCAGAACTAAATATATCCGCCGATACAGTATATTCTTTTGAATTTAATTGTTCTGGAGCTGCATACAAATACGTCCCTAATCCAGAAGTAAGTTTCCATTTATATTCGTCTTCTGAATTTTGAGATTCATCCAACGTCAATTCTCTGATTTCCCTAGCTAGACCAAAATCGCCCAAAAGTACGTTGGTTTTTCCTTCTTGAACTTTCATCATGATATTCGACGGTTTGATATCCCTATGTACAACGTGATTTTTATGAAGAAAATCAACTGCCGACAGTAATCCTTCTATTACTGTTTCGTTAAATTTAGTGTCGAAAATTCCGTTTTTAGCTCTATTTTTCATATATTTTTCCAAAGTAAAATGACACAATTCCATCTGAATATATAGAGTTCTACATATTGTCTAAAAATAATTATTAATTCAAGCTTTAAATTTTAAAAATCTTACAGTAGTCGTTCTTGTAAAATTAAGGGCAAGTTGACCTCTGGACAATCGTACTTCTTCAATATCGTCATCATTAACCAACTGTTTAGCCAATTTCCTCGCTGAAAAAGATCCCAAAGAAGATCCAGATCCATCGCTTAGATCGCTTTCAATTTCATCTTCAGATTCAAATTCTAATTTTTCAACATCTTTATAGTAATCTTCTTCTTTTTCATCATCTTCAGATTCCGATTTCTCAATATATTTATTTCTAAATTTTCTTCTTTTAAAATCCTCAAATTCTAATCCATCTCCAGATTCATTTTTATTTTTTCCTTTTCTATCATCTTCAAATTCATTTTTATTTTTTCCTTTTCTATCATCTCCAGATTCTTCTTCATTTTTTCCTTTTCTATCATCTCCAAATTCTTCTCCATTTTTTCCTTTTCTATCATCTCCAGATTCTTCTTCATTTTTATTTCTAGATTCTTCTCCATCTTTATCCTCGGATTTTTCATCTTCTTCACTAGATTCAAAAGTCACAAAAGGAGAATCAAAATTTCCAAATTTCTGTGGAGTAACCCAGAATCCTTTTTTCGATTCTTCTGAAGAAACAGAAGACACAACCGACAAATGTCCTTCATTTTTTTCAAACGATTTCGATTCATTCATCCATCCATCCACAACCAATGGTCTCGTCGTCGTTGTCGATAAAGTTTTCACTTTTTTAGAAACATCAATTTTTGGAGATTCGCTAATTGTAATTTCTAACCATGCATTGTGATATCTAACAACATTTGGATGTTGTAAACAAGCATGAAATCTACATTCATCTAGCATTTTTTTTGGGGTTTTTTCTGAATTTTTTAGAAAAATTTTCTTAATTGCGTAATGTTGATTATCAACTCTTGATCTAGAATGAAAAACACGACCAAATCCGCCAGTTCCAATTTCTTTAATTTCTTCAAAATCTTGTTCATATCGACTTAAAAATTGTTCAAATTGAATAGATCCATTAATTTTCAATACATCATCAATTCTAGGAGTTGACAAATTTCCATTTAAAAATTTCCTAGCAATATTTACAACATATGCAGAAATATTATTCACCAAAGCATTCCTCGAATCTGCATATTGTTCAGCAAATACTTTCCTTGAAATAAATCCTCCTGCTGTCAGCATCTGAACCAATACCGTTCTTACATCATCTCGTTTATCCACCGGCAAAGTAGACAAAAACAATTCCAATAAAGAAGCAGAAACAAGTTTCAAGGGAAAACTATCATCAGATCGATGGGATTTCTTTGAAAATGGAACAAGAGCATTCCGATTAGATGCTTTTAGAGAGGGTATACTTCCTAAATCAATGATATTTAACTACAAAAACAATACTACATCCATAAGTACACATTTCAACACATGCATACGTATGTAGAGACAGATATACATATGTATAATGCATCCACATGCAAATACCCATATGCACATATGCACATAAGCTCATATATAAATACCCATACGCATATGTACCGTAAAACCTCTAATAGAAGTGCTGCCCATCTATTATTCAACTCTTTAAAAATGGTGCTCGTCTAATAGAGGTGTTCTTCAAATGGAAATGCCCTTCTATTAGAAGTTTTACGGTATACTTGTGTATAAATACTCATATAAATAAACCTACACATAAATATCTATAACTGTATATATATCCATTTGTAAATAAACCCATGAGTACCTATATATGGATGAGCACATGTATATCGATATATGCACGTATATCTCTGCGTACTTAAATATATACTTCTACATATGGATGTACATGCATATGTCCCTGTACACTTGGATATACGCACACATATGCTTATGTTTATATATGAAGCAATCACAAAAGAACTCACTGGGATATTTATCGATACTTGTAGTTACCGGTTTGTCAATTGAAAACATTCTCTTACAGGTATCGATGAATTCCGTATCTGGCCCATATTCGACCTTGTCACTGCTGTTGGACTCGACTGAAGACTGCTTCTGCAAGTAATATCCACCTCTATTCGAAGAATCTTCTACAACCCGTCGTTTCATAAACTAATATGGCAGAAAGTTTAAATTGAGCTAAAACAATTAAATTTTCGATAAAATTCATATATGAAAAAAAAGTAAAAATCGGTCTTTTGACCAGTTTCGAAATTATTATTAAAAATTAGGAATTTATTCTAAACTTTTAGGGATCACACGACCCGTCTTTCCATCCATCTAGCCATCGTTCTCGAACTTTCGAACAATCGAAAACTTCTTTTCCGATTTTAACATTTACTCTATTGTGCATTTCACACATCCATTTAGAGAGGGAATCCTTGTTTTCCAGAACAGGCGGGTGTTCTTTTAGATCTTCTCTGAAGTCTTCCGCACAATGCACGCATGGATAAGTCTGAAAATTTGTCAATTTATATAGAAACAAATAAAATTAGGAATTTATACAAAGTAAATGTTATATAAAATTAGACAAAAATTCTCAACATAAAATTGTATAAACCTATGTGAAAATTTCCATATAAAATTATAAATATATGTAAAAATTTCCATATAAAATTATAAATATATGTGAAAATTTCCATATAAAATTATAAATCTATGTACATCTCCATATAGAATTGTAAATATATGTGAAAATTTCCATATAAAATTATAAATCTATGTAAAAATTTCCATATAAAATTATAAATCTATGTAAATTTCCATATAGAATTGTAAATCTATGTAAATTTCTATATAAAATTATAAATATATGTGAAAATTTCCATATAGAATTGTAAATTTATGTAAATTTCCACATAAAATCAAACTCTACCTTCGAAATAGCATAAATAGTATCCTTCATGTCCTTTTTCTCCTCCTCTTTCGGTTTATCAGGATAATAAGCAGCCATAGTGTGCAGCAAGTTCCATGTTGATCTTCCTAGTTCATCTTTATCGACAGGACAATCTTTCCTTCTTTTTTCTAATTTTTCTTCAATAATCGTTTTAGATTTATCCGAAAATTTCTGAGATTGTTTCATCATTTCCTCAAAACTAAAACAAGCTTTGCATGGTTTTCCGTCTTTGTCAAAATATTCCATCTGGAATTACTTTTCATTTTTAAAAATACATTTAAATAAAGCTCAATGGGTTTTAGACCACGTAAAAAATACAAAATTAATAAAATTACCAACTCAACAACAAATCTCCATATATGAAAAAGGCACACAAGAAAGAACAAAAAGGAATGATGCAATGCTTAAATACACTCAATGAGGACGAGCAACAATTACGCAATTGTCACCCTTGGAAAATGGATGTTCATTTTCAACATTACTAATTTTGCCGTCATCATCAAGAGAACTTGTAGAACTCGAACGTGGTGAGCGCAAAATGTCATGAATACGTTGAACAAGAAGTTCAATTGCAACTGTGTTATCTGCTCCACGAGGAATGATGATGTCAGCAAATTTTTTCGTTTGAAAACAGAATTCATCGAAAGCAGGCTTAACGAACGTAGTATATTGATGGAGAATCTGGGTGATATTTCGTCCTCTATCTTCCAAGTCTCGACGAACTAAAAATGACGCAATAATTCTCGAGAACAAAACGCCAATCGTCAACTTTAACCCACCTCGACGAGCAAGTCGAATATCGCTGTCAGTGTCGACAAAAATCCTCATATCGAAGAGTTCGCGAATTTCAGGATCATAGAAGACCAAGATTCCTTCAATAAGAACAACATCAACATTTTCGATCCGAACTGCTTGGTCGGGATCCCTACAAACGAGTGGGTTTTACAACTTCCATGGTAAAGTACCAACCTAGAGTGGGTCACGAAGTTGTAATGAGGGATAGTGACCGAGTGTCCGGCCTTCAAATCCGTCAACACCTGCTTGAAAAGCACATCGTCAAAGGCCTGAGGGTGATCAAAGTTGTAATCTCCAGAAGTAGCCAATTTCAATTCCTCCGGTCCCAGATTGCGGTAGAACGAATCCTGGGAGATGATGGCCACACGCTTACGAGTGTCCCCGAGAGTTGCGATTATTTTATTACACACACTCGTCTAAACCCCAACCCTTGAACCAGTGCTTAATCGAGAAGTGCCTCACCTTCCCAGACGCAGTTCCACCGGCGACCCCGATGAGATACGGATCGCGACGAAATGGGAGAGACTTGTCCTCTGAATAGGGTGTCATTTCGGCGAACGGAGCAGCAGAGTCCTCCACCCTAAACATGACCAAGTCTCAAAAATTCGTCGTAATCACATATCAGATAGCTCTGCTGGTAGTAACAGATTAAACACGGAGAACACGAGGCTATTTAAACATTTATCATCAACAATGAATAACAATCATCAAACAACTTAGGCAGTAGCCCCTCCTTCAGTCGGCATACTGCGAATAATGTCGGAGTCTCCTGGGTCAGTGATCGACAGCATAGAAACGCGGAAGTAGCGACCACAAGCGGTTCCGAGCTCGATGTTATTGCCGTGATATTCGTGAACACCAGTCTTGGCCAACATGGCGTAGTATTCAATCTCGGAGCGGCTGAAAACAAAACATGTCTGTTCGGCAGAGACCGATAAAATAAACATACCGCAAGACAGGAGTGTTGCTGGAGATGATGACAAGCTTGGCCTTGCCATTGCGGAGCGTCTTCAGAGTCTGCTTGTATCCAAGAACGTACTTTCCGGACTTGGTGACCATCGCCAAGCGGGAGTTGATGTTTTCAGCATTCTTCTTCTGAAACCATATATCAAAATTACCTGTTTACACTAAAGCCTGGATTGAACGCAGCTGAGTCAGTAATAATCAGAGACGATCAGATCAAAGGATGTAAAAACCCCTTCTCTTCAAATCAGACTCCGGAAAACATTCCTTCTCAGTCTGATTCAATCCAGAGTTCCTACAAACCTGCTTCTTGGGAGCCATGTCGACCGAAGTTTAAGAGGAAGGTAGAGAAAATAACCTGAAAACAGATTATGAATTACGAAATTGCGAAGAAGTTCAGGAAAACAACAACCAGGCGGCACGACAGGCACGCGGATGAACTGAAAAAGAAAAGAGCGAGCGAGCGACGTACTATATTCGCGTCGGGACCAGCAGGGAAAAGGGAGGAGTTGTTTCTTTTCCTTTTTGTTTTTGCGGTCTTCGGGGATTTCGCAACAAATTCCGGGCTGGATGTTTATTTTTTCAGTTTTATTTACAAAGATAAAAACATAAATCCTAAATATCAGATTCAATAATAACAATTGGATCAGAAATCAATGGTGGAACTTGATATGATAGGGTTCTTACAGCTTGTTTCCAGTGGTATCCGATATAAGGCCCGTGAGGAAGGAAGAAATAACGGTGTTTCATCACGAAGTTTTGCTGAAAACGTATTGAAATTCCCAGCCTAAAATGGTTAAAACAAAAATTACAGTCGGTTTTTGAGGAGGAGGATGGATGGGATCTTTTTTGAGGAATTTTCCGACTTTTTCGTTCCATTTTCGGTCTTTTCTGTTTTTTTTCTTTTTATGTTTTTTCGTTTCAGCTTTCTTCAACGTAGGGACCGAGAGATGATCGAAACAAGTGTCTTCTGAATTCCAGACGGTGAGTTTTGTGATTTCTAAAATTTTAAAGTTGTTCAATTCCCGAGTTTATATATGAACTTCCACCGTTTGTGGCTTCTGTGGTGGAGAACAGTTGATTTCTGGAGATGCAGGAAGGTTTAGAAGCGCTATCGAGGGGATCTGACGAGAACCCCGTGATGTTGCTGAATTGAAGACTGGTCCTGGTGGGGATTTCGGTCATCCAGGTCCCGGACGAGCTGGACTCCTGATTTCCCGACTTACTTCCAGCAGATCCCGACTTTTCGAAGTCACTAGTTTGGAATTCATCGTTCTCTGTAGGTCCTTCAGAAGACGGATTTCGAAACATTCCTTTTTTGAATGTTGTTTTTGCTCTTTCCCGGACCTACGTCCCCCTTGCTAACCATGGAAATAAAAATTTGCATAAATTTATTACATTTTTATATATAATAAATCACATTTCTCTGGTGGCACTTGATACAAAGAGAATTCGGAGGTTCTCCAGCCTAGGGTCGAGTCGTTACATGTTGAAGCGGGCCGTCGCCTGGGGCTTTCTGTCGATGTAGAGGTACTTGTCGAATTCCTGGGGATTCAGATCGGCCGGATTCAGATCCTGCAAGAATAAATAGGGTTCTTTGAAGGTTAGTGGTCCAAGCGATGTTGAGCAAAGCAAGTGGTAAGTGGACAAAACACAATTAATCAAAGTCAAAATCGCTTTTTTGTCTGATTCGACATTATTGCGGATTTTCGACTTGGTTTGACGGAGGTTTGTTGTTGAAGCTGTTAGTGGAATCTGTCAGTTTGCAGCAGGAATCAAAGACAAACCTGCACGAAGGCAGGATCGAGGTTACTATGCTGCATCCCCAAGCCCCCATGGCCGTAGTCGACGTCCATAGCGTCCTGCTGACCCTGCACGTATCCGTAATTCTGAGGCATCATCTGGTACTGAGGAGCTTGTTGAGGTGGCAACAATCCCTAAAATAAAAATTTAAACAAAAATCTTCAAAAAATTCTATTTTTCTCAAACAACATTAGCAAAAACTTTAAACATTTTTAAATTTCCATAAAAATCTATCTACAACAAGGTAATTGAGCTCGTAGATTCCAAATCTGAGGTCAAAATTGAAGATTAATCTCTAGAATCTTGGATTTTAGGATTTCATATATCCACCAGACGAAATCCGATAAATTTCCTTATTTTTAAAAATGATATGTACTTTTTATACATTTAATTTCATATATAAACTTTTAAGCTCATATCCTAAGGGAGGATTTCGAATTTCGGGATTTCATATATCCACCAGACGAAATCCGATAAATTTCCTTATTTTTAAAAATGATATGTACTTTTTATACATTTAATTTCATATGTAAACTTTTAAGCTCATATTCTAAGGGAGGATTTCGAATTTCGGGATTTTATATATCCACCGGACGAAATCCGATAAATTTCGTTATTTTTTAAAATGATATGTATTTTTTATACATTTAATTTCATATGTAAACTTTTAAGCTCATATTCTAAAAGTAATTCTGAAATTGATCAATTTTTATCGTCGATTATCATTATTTAGGTACATGCGCAAAACTCGGATTTCGCATCTCTTGATTACTTTTAAAATCCTCTCTAAATCGAAATAAAGTTAAATATTGAACCAAAAAACAAATCCTAACCTGAAATTCGGAATTTAAAACTTAATTTCGAAATTTAAAATTTTTTGCAAGAAATTTAACTTTTTAAAACAACTTTTAAATTAATTGAAATTCATATATCCAACCTCCCGGCAGAGTTGTTGTTGTCGTTCTGTAAGTGAATGTCGGTACATCCTCAGCTGATTAACCCGATCATTGGTGGAGTTGGAGACGTGGGGGTAATCGGGTTGATAACTCTCGACTTGATGCCCGGATTGTTGAACATATTGTTGATGTGCTTGTTGAGGCATTTGGTTGAACTGATGACGATTTCTGATAGCTTCTTCTTGCATTTCTGTCGCTAAAATTAAAAAAATTAAAAAAAAATTTAAAAAAATAAAATTATTTCCATTTCAAAAAACGCGCGCGCTTGGCGAGTCGCACCCTGTCGATAACCGGTCGCGTTTCTTTTCGTTTTTCAGTTTCGTTTCCCTACTGCGTTTATTTTCTCTTTCTTATTTTTTCATATATTTTTTCCGTGAAAAATGGGTTCTACTGAACCGAAAGTACCCGCTGATGCTCCAGAAGCTATTAATCCAACAGACACAGAAAATTTTTATGTTCTCGACGAAGAAGGAAATCCATATTTGAGACCTCCGGATGTCAGACCTCCAAGTCGAACAAGAGGCGATCCAAAAGTTGCTGCAAAGTATCAGTGGCGAGCTAGTTCTGTATTCAGCGATCGAGGCGGCGAATCCAGCAGCAGCGAATCCGATGATGACTTCGAAGAAGAGTTTTCAAGGTTTTATCTTCAATTTTGTGGGCGTAATAAACCCGATTATTTCAGAATCCTCTCCAGTGCTAAATTGTCTGCAATTCCTGAGGATGAAGAAGCCGAGACGTTGTCGCAGCAAAACAGACCTAAGCTAAAGGAATACAAAAAACTGGACAAAGACTACTATGATGTCCCCGATCTTTCGAATTTAACCATCACGTGTTTGGATTCTTTGAAGATGGATCTGTTTGGAACAGTGATTCAGCACTATGACGCTCTCGCGATGATCCAGCCGAAGCCAGGGATGTATTATCTGGACGTAGACACTATGCTTTTCGATGAAAACCGAAAACCCGTGGGCAGGATTTACGAATTAATGGGACTTATCGAATCACCGATCTACAATATCCTGTGTTCATCAGAAAAAGAAGCGAAAACGACGTTGCCGCTTGGAATGCAGGTGTACTATGCTCCTGAAGCTCCAGAAGAATTTACCAAAGTGCTAATCATTAACCAACTGGAAGCCAAAGCGTGAGTTTTCTGCGGATTTCTGTCACAAATTACCTGATTTTTAGAAGACGACTGAGAAACAGTCAAAGCACTCATGAGTCTGATACGGAAGAGGAGGATGAAGATCCCGAAGAAATCGCCTATTATGAAAAGTTAAAACGAGAACTGGCTGAGTATGAACAAAGGAAGAGGCAGAAACGTGGTCGAAGTGACTCTGTTACTTCCAATCGCTCTGTTCAGAGCAATGCTCCGTCGCAAAACAAACAACCAAGATATCAATTCCAAGGACAGTTTCCTTTTTCTCCAGGACAGCAACCGTATTTCCCGACACAACTACCATATCCTCCTTATGCTGCTCCAGGGATGTTGAATACTGCTTTCGGGAGACAACCCCCAAGAAACCCGTTTGCTCTACCTCCTGGTGGTTATCCGATACCAACTCCCACTTGGTATCCACCACCACCCCCACCTAGTTGATTTGATTTTTGTTGAGTTTTGATAGTTATGAAATGACTTACGTAGACGAGGATCAAACCATGACGTGGTTTGTGTGTTGTGATCGATGAAGTAAGGCTCTCCGTTGACGTCGAAGCTCTTGATCCAGCCCTTGGGGAGGGGCCCGAGCCCGTCGTCGACCCCCGAGGTCCCTGGGGAAGTCATAGATTGAGGACTGCTTTCGTTCATGTGATGGATAGTCATGGCGTCGAGAGATCGACTTTTGGCCCTGTCGTCTTGCCAATATCCCATTCTTGATGAATCTGGGTAATATCCATGAGAAGCAGGTCCTGAACTGGTGTACTGAGTGTTAGTGGTAGTTGTTAAAGATGCAGGCATTTCAAATGATTCATTTTTAACGCCATAATTGTGATGAACAGTCGGAAGATCGAGAGATTTAGAAATTCCATGACAAGGTTGAAGGATTTCGGGAGATTGTTGATGAGGAACAGTGTAAGCAGATCCTGTTCCACTAAATCCAGGAGCTAATCCTGTTTGCTGAGGAATATTCGCCATTGCTGTCATGGAAGTACTGACGGATCTGTTGACTGGAGGAAGGCCTGGAAATTAATTCTTCATATATAAAATTAGTTTCATACATATGAGATTTAAATTTCGATATATGGAATTTAAGTTTTTATATATGAAATTAAAATTTTCTGGAAATTTAATTCTCCATATATAAAATTAGTTTCATATATATGGAATTTAAATTTTTTATAAATTTAATTTTTCATATATAAAATTAGTTTCATATATATGAGATTTAAGTTTTTTACAAATTAATCTTTCAGATATAAATTTAATTCTCCATATATAAAATTAGTTTCACATATATGAAATTTAAATTTCGATATATGGAATTTAAGTTTTTTGTAAAATTAATTTTCATATATAAAATCAGTTTTATATATATGAAATTTAAATTTCGATATATGGAATTTAAGTTTTTTATAAAATTAATTTTCCATATATAAAATCAGTTTTATATATATGAGGTTTAAATTTCGATATATGGAATTTAAGTTTTTTGTAAAATTAATTTTCCATATATAAATTTCAAGTTTTTGTGTACGAATTTTGAGTTTTAACTCACCTGAAGGCATGGTTCTGTTGGAGCCACTTGATGAAGCATGTTGTTCCATTACATTGTACTCGATGAGAGCCGGGGCGGAGGTTTGTCTAGGGTGATAAGGATGGAATCCGGCGACGTTCCCAGAAACAGAACTAGGGGAGAGGGTCTGTCTCCCCGAGGACCCGAACCCGTCGTCGCTGGATCCTTCTCGCGAATGTCCCACACTTGAACCTCTGGATTTTGGTTTGTTTCCGAAACTAGGTGGTAACTGATTTCGACGTCTTTGATAATGTCCTCCGGCGTTTTCTCTGTTATAAGTTCGTACTCCATGACTTATCAATTCATCTATGGATTTTTGTTGATCATCAACTGTTGTGTTGATCTGGATTTTTTTGATTTCTACTCGCTTTTTCGAAGCCATTTATTCTTTGGAGTCTGATTTTTGGTTAAGTTGAAAGCTGAAAAATCAAAAAAATTAAAAAAATTAAAAAAGTTAAAAAAATTAAAAAAATTAAAAAATTAAAAAATTGCAGTTTTCGAAAGTCACGACGAAATGAAAGATTTCCTTCAAATTGATGGAAATTAATCCGACACGCTTGGGATTAACACTGGGGACTAACTCTCATTGGACTCTTTCATGGATAAAATCTACCGTTTCCTTGTTTTTTTAAGTAGAATCCAGTGAGGGAATACTTCAAAACAAAAAATTAAGAAATTTATAGTAATTCACCGGGAGACAATTTCGTAAAAAATTGATTTTAAAAAAGGTATAAAAAATTCAAATTTGGCATTAATTCACATTTCGCCAAAAAAATAAAATTGGCGTTCGTTCACATTTCGCCAAGGATTCAAATTTGGCATTCGTTCACATTTCACCAAAAATTCAAACTTAACATTGGTTCACATTTCGCCAAAAAAATAAAATTGGCATTGATTCACATTTCGCCAAAAATTCAAAATTGGAATTAGTTCATTTTTCGCCAAATTTGTTTTTTAAACTAAAATCAATTCAAAAGTTAAAATAGAACCGATATTTAAAAAATTTTAGAAATTAGTGTCGAGACAATTCTAAAGTAAAATCTATGATTACTAATAAAACTTTAAGATTTAAAAAGATTCACACATTTCTAATTTTTATAATTGTATAAAAATATAAATTCAGCAAAATCGGATAAGTACTACCTTAGAGTCCACCCTCGCTTCCGAGAGGACACTATTCTTGATTAAATTTCGACAACCAACTAGGAATAGTTGTTAGATTACAGAAAACACTCAAATTACAGTAATCACGAACTAAAACTATATTTCTAAAAAGTCAAAAATAAAAAAAATTAAAATTTTCAAAAAAAATAAAAAAATTAAAATTTTCAAAAAAAATAAAAATTAAAAAAAAAATATTTTCTAAAAAAATTAAAATTTATTTTAAAAAAAATATTTTCTAAAAAAAATTTAAAAAATTAAAATTTATTAAAAAATCAAAAATTTAAAAAAAAAATTTTTGATTTTTGAATAAAAATATTTTTTAAAAAATCAAAAAAAAAGTTTTTAACAATTTAATTTTAAAAATAAATTTTCATTATTTGAGGAAATTTAAAAAATTAATTAAAAAATAAAGAAAAATTTCTTTTCGAAAATTTGCTTCCGGCTTTTGAGACACCTTGATTTGACCCGGATCATAAAAGATTTAAGGGATTAATCACCTTTGGATTATTGGGGAAAAGTTTTTACGACAAAAGAAGGTCAATTGACTTCGATTCCTGTTTTTGCCCTGAGGGAAAAATCAAATTTTAGTCCATATTTTTTTATTTTTTATTTTTTAAAACTTTTTTTTTAGTTTTTTAAAATTTAAAATTTAAAAATTTTAGTTTTTTTTTGATTTTTTAAAATTTAAAATTTTTTTAAACTTTTTATTTTTTAAATTTTAAATTTTTAAATTTTTTTAGTTTTTTTTTGATTTTTTTAAATTTTAAATTTCTTCTAATTTTTAAAATTATTAAATTTTTTCGGTTTTTTTTGATTTTTTTAAAAGTTTTTTTAATTTTTCTAATTTTTGAATTTTTTTAACTTTTTGCTTTTGGAAAATTCCTTGATTTTGAACAGAACTTTCTTGGATTCTATTTTTAGAAAAAAAAACTCGAAAAATCACGGCCAATTTGAAACAAAACAATACCGTAAAATTTAGCTCAATTTTTGCAAAAATAGTTTTTTTAAAAATAAAAATGATTTTTATCAAAAAAGATTTTTAAAAAAGTTAAAAATTTTTTGATTTTTGAAATTTTGCCTGAGGAAATGATAAAATTGAAAAAGATCGGTAAGATCAGGGAAGGGATACTGTAATTTACTGTTAGAAAAAATAATTTTCATTATTTGAAAAAATAAATTTTTTTAAATTTTTCCACTTTTCCGGAGGGGATATTAGAATCAGAAGATAAAGGAAATCAAGGAAGGGATACTGTAGTTTACTATTAAGTAAAAATAATTTATATTATTTTAGAAAATTTTTAAAACTAAAAATTTATTTTTTTAAATTTTTCTCACTTTGCCTGAGGGGATATTAGAGTCAGAAGATAAATAAGATTAAGAAAAAAGTACTGTAGTTTACTATTAAGTAGAAATTATTTATATTATTTTAGAAAATTTTTAAAACTAAAAATTTACTTTTTTTAATTTTTCTCACTTTGCCTGAGGGGATATTAGAGTCAGAAGATAAAGAAAATAAGGAAAGGGATACTGTAATGGATATATGAGAATATTGGTAAAACTCTTAACATTGAAAAAACTGGATGAAAAAAGTGATGGAAAATCGAAGGTGCACTTGAACAATGACAAGAAAATCGCTAGAGCAGTCAAGTCAAAAGTCGCGTGTGTTCAACCACGCCTGTTCTGCGGAAGAAAGAAACCAAGACTGTCCATGGACACGCCATCGGGGAAAAACTGACTGTGCAAGACGCGTCTCGGTTTCGCTGTTTTTTTTCTTGTAAAATTTCCTCTTTTTCTGATGAAAGAAAACTAACAAAATTCGAGAATTCAAATTGACTAAATTTTAAAAATAGTAAGACTAAAGATTATCTTACATAAACCAAGTTAAAAATTTTCGTAAAATTTTTATAAAATCTCGAAACGAAAATTTTCAAAGACAAATTTGAAGTTGATTGTTTATCAGCGAAAATGAAAAAATGCAAAACGTGATCTAGGAAGAGGGAGAAGACAACTCCCCCAGGGGAAGTTTCTGAAAACCATGATGAAATGGATTATTTGGTAATCAAGTCGAAATTTGTTAGAAAAACATAACCAAAAAGTTTCGAAACCGTCTCAGCACGAAAATTCCTAAAAAATTAAAATTTGAATTTAAAAATTTTCTGCAAAAATTTAAAAATTGAATCTCATAATGAAAATTATAAAATTTAAATTTAAAAAAAATAAAAAATCAAATCTCATGGAAATTTTCAAAAATTATAAAATTTAAATTTAAAAAAAATAAAAAATTAAATCCTATTGTAAAAATTTTAAAGAAATTAAAAAATCAAATCTCGTAAAAGTTTTCAAAAATTATAAAATTTAAATTAAAAAAAAATTAAAAATTAAATCTCGCAGCAAAAGTTCCTAAATATTTAAAAATCAAATCTCATAAAAGTTTTCAAAAATTATAAAATTTAAATTCAAAAAAAATTAAAAATGAAATCTCGCAGCGAAAGTTCATTAAGATCATGGTGAAGTCGATAATTTGCCTGTGAAAGGGGAATAAAACACAGATACTGCACAATCACTTGGAAGTGAACGTAATCAAACCTGCTTGATTATGCTCAGTTACAAGTGATTTTCAGTACCTGTGAATGATTAAAAAAAAATTTAACTCCCGCCACGAAAGTCCCTGAAGACGACGATGAAGTTGATAATTCACTAATATGAATGAAAGTTTTAAAAAATCAAAGAAAATTAAAAAAATTATCAAAAAAAAAGTTCCTAAAAATTATGACAAATTCGATCATTTACCAGTGCGAGTGGAAATTAACAAAGAAAATTTAAAAAAATTATCAAAAAAAAGTTCCTAAAAATTGTAATAAATTAGATCATTTACCAGTGCGAGTTAATTAGTTTAAAAAAACAAAGAAAAAAGTTAAATTAACTCCCGCCGCGAAAATTTTTGAAGACAATAACACATTTATTTATTTGCCAATGCGAGTCAAATAAACTGACAGATACAAAACTGTCAAATCAGCTCCCACCGGGAAATTTTTCAAAGACCATAACACATTTAATTTTAACCAACGAAAATCAAATGAGTTTAAAAAATTAAATTATCAAAATAATTCTCAAAAAGTAAAAATTTAAAAATTGTGACAAATTCGACCATTTACAAGCGCGTCAATTAATTTTAAAAAATGTCAAATTAACTCCCGCCACGAAAGTCCCTGAAGACGACAATGAAATTGATAATTTACCAGCACGAGTGGAAATTAACAAAGAAAATTTTAAAAATTATCAAAAAAAAGTTCCTAAAAATCGTGACAAATTCGATCATTTACCAGTGCGAATCAATTAATTTAAAAAAACAAAGAAAAAAGTTAAATTAACTCCCGCCGCGAAAGTCCCTGAAGACGACGATGAAATTGATAATTTACTAATATGAATGAAAGTTTTAAAAAATCAAAGAAAATTTAAAAAATTATCAAAAAAAAGTTCCTAAAAATCGTGACAAATTCGATCATTTACCAGTGCGAATCAATTAGTTTAAAAAAAACAAAGAAAAACGTCAAATTAACTCCCGCCGCGAAAGTCCCTGAAGACCATAAAACCAACTTATTTGCCAGCGCAGGTGAGACAAGCCCAAAAAACTCCTGATAATGACGTCAAAAAATTCTAAAATTAAATTTTTTAAATTTAAAAATTTTAAACATGTTTAATTTTATATAAATTTATTATAAAAAATCCGAACGATTAATTTCGATTAAATTTCGCAAAAAAATAAATTCTAAAATATTGATTTTAATCTTTGACTATCCATTAAAAAGAAAACTCTCGTTTACTTTATCGAAGGTCTCCAATCAAAGCAGAAATCAAATGACTAATAACTCTAGACTAGAAAATAAAAATCATCAAAATAAGAAAAACGGACCACTCCTTCAGGAACAGATAACGCTTCGGAAATAATCCAGAAAATTGAACTTAAAAAAAATTAAAAAATTAAAATAATATAAAAAAGTTAAAAAAATATAAAAAAATATAAAAAAAATTAATATAAACAATTTTAAAAAATATAACAAATTTAAATAATCTAATGTCGAAGTCTATGAAATAATTGATATCAAAATTAAATTTTTATATAACAGTTGATGTTGATCAATTTGCCGGAATATTGCCAGCAAGCTGCGGATTTTGTTTCGATTTTGAAATCTTTATAAATTCAAAAATAAAAATATCTACCTGCCGGAATGTTGCCAGCAAGCTGCGGATTTTGTTTCGATTTCAATACTGACCGATCTGCTCGAATGTTGCCAGCAAGCTGCGGATTTTGTTTCGATTTTGAAATCTTTATAAATTCAAAAATAAAAATATCTATCTGCCGGAATGTTGCCAGCAAGCTGCAAATTTAATTTTGATTTCAATACCGACCGATCTGCTCGAATGTTGCCAGCAAGCTGCGGATTTTGTTTCGATTTTTTTTACAGATCTTGGCACAGGAAGTTGAATATTTAGAAAAATTCTAAAATAATATAGAAAATGAAATTTCGAAATAATCCAGAAAAAATTAATCAAATCAATTTTATTTTTTTTGATGATTGAATTTGGCAACGCCCAAATTTACAACTGAGTCATGGGCGTTGACCAAACGAGAATTCTGAGGTCTGACGAGGAAAATATTTTTTTTAAGATCGAAAATTTCGAGTGACTTATAGTGCATTTTGTAAGTACTTGAATAAATATATAAAATTTATCATTGATTTTTTGTAAAAACTCAGAATAAAAATTTATAAAAAAAATTAAAATTTTAAAATTTTTATAATCTACAGTAAATTTTAAAAAATTTTGAAAAATAAAATTTCGAATTAAATTTTTATAAAAATTTTGAAAAATGAAATTTTAGAAAAATAAAATTTTTATGATCTACAGTAAATTCTAAAAATTTTGAAAAATAAAATTTCGAATTAAATTTTTATAAAAATTGAAAAAAATAAATATTTTTATAATCTACAGTAAATTCTAAAAAATTTTGAAAAACAAAATTTTAGAAAAATAAAAATTTTATGATCTACAGTAAATTCTAAAAATTTAAATAATAAAATTTCGAATTAAATTTTTATAAAAATTTAGAAAAATAAAATTTTAGAAAAATAAAAATTTTATGATCTACAGTAAATTCTAGAAAATTTTGAATAATAAAATTTCGAATTAAATTTTTATAAAAATTTAGAAAAATAAAATTTTAGAAAAATAAAATTTTAGAAAAATAAAAATTTTATGATCTACAGTAAGTTTTAAAAGTATTCAAATATTTATTTTTAATTTGTTTTATTTTAGTGAACATTCTAAAATTAAAAAATTAAATAAAAACAAAAATTTGAATATATCGAAAAACAAAAATTACGTCAAGACAGTTTTTTCATAGCCTACAGTATATACTGTAAGTACTTGAATAAATATTTAGAATCTATTCAGTTTTAGTGAAACTTCTTTTAAAATATAAAAAAATAAACAAAAATCAAAAATTTGAAATTTTAAAATTTGGATTTTATTCAATTTAATTTTCCTACAGTATACTTAAAAGATATTTGAAATTTTTAAAAATAAAAAAATAAAATTTTGGATAAATCAAAAAGTATAGTTTTTACAGTACCCTACAGTATGCTCTACAGGTGTTTAGAAATTTCCGAAAGTTGTTAAATTTTTAATAAAACTTTTTTAAAATTAAAAAATTAAAATTTCATTAAAATAACTTTCGTCAAATCCTACAGTATACTTTGCAGATATTTAAGATTATTCAATTTTAATAAAAATTCCTCTAAAATTAAAAAACAAATTTTCATATTCTACAGTATACTTTGCAGATATTTATGAATATTTTAAATTATCTAATTTTAATAAAAAATTTTCTAAAATTGAAAAATTAATATATTAAAAAACAAATTTT
This sequence comes from Halicephalobus mephisto, assembly GCA_009193035.1. NCBI lineage: Eukaryota > Metazoa > Nematoda > Chromadorea > Rhabditida > Panagrolaimidae > Halicephalobus > Halicephalobus mephisto. The sequence continues at coordinate 3,221 of SWDT01000360.1, read as the reverse complement.
CTTCAAAGATAACTTACAGAATATACTGTAGGATATTATAAAAGTATTTATTTGATTTTTATTTTATTTAATTTAATTTTTTCAAGGTCCACGAATAAATTAAAAATTAAATAAATTTAAAAAATAAGAAATTATAAATTAAATATATTTAAAAAATAAAAAATTAAATAAATTAAAAATTTAAAAATAAGAAATTAAAATTTAAAATTTAAAAAATAAGAAATTAAAAATTAAATATATTTAAAAAATAAGAAATTAAATAAATTAAAAATTCAAAAAAATAATAAATTTAGAAAATAATAAATTTAAAATTTAAAATTTAAAAAAATAAGAAATTATAAATTAAATATTATTAAAAAATAAGAAATTAAATAAATTTAAAATTAAAAAAAGTAATAAATTTAAAAAATTTAAAATTAAAAAAAAATTAAAATTAAAAAAAAAGTAAAAAATTAAAAAGAAAATTTAAAATTTAAAATTTAAAATTTAAAAAAATTTAAAATTTTTAAAAATTTGGAATTTAAAAAAATTCACAATTAAAAAAAAGTAAAAATTATTGTTTAAAAAATTTAAATTTTATATTTAAAAATTCCAAAATAAAACATAATTCATTTTAAAAGTAATCAGGAATTTATTTAAAATACACATGTAATTTTCGTTCGATATTAATTTCAAAAAATTTGAATAAAAACAAAAAAGCTAAATTTCGGAACAGTAAGAAATGGGAAATCGTCACTATTAAATTGTATTTTCGTCACAAAAGTTAAATATTTATGAAAAATGTGACGATTATGTTACATTTCGCATTTGTTAAAAAACCAAAAGTTACTTTTTTTGTGCGAAATTAATGAAATTATATATTGAATCTCAATTATCTGATACATCAGAGCAGTTTTAGTGTATCCATATATCATATAAAATCCACCGATATCAACACACAAAAAAGCGTAACTTTTAATTTCTTAACAAATGTAAATCATCACTATTAAGTTGTATTTTTGTTACAATTTTCAAATAATTATAAAAAATGTGACGATTATGTTACATTTCGCATTTGTTAAAAAACCAAAAGTTACGTTTTTGTGTACATCACGCACCAGGATTTGCTTCAAATGGCTTTCAAAACAGACCATAGTCCATTTTGTAGTTTATCGAATACTTAGTCAGAATCCGTTGTCTATTTTTGGTAAAGTTCTTCTGGAGAGAGATTTAGATAAAACGACGGAAGTCTGTATAGTAAGCCAAAAAACAAGTGAATTCGCTTATTTTTCAGGCGAACATTATCGATTTCGAAATCGTTTACTTTCAATTTTATTAATTTTAATCATTCTTCGAAAATACAAAAAATAAAATAATAATGCGGATTTTCGCAAATCAAAATTCGAAAAACATAAGCGAATTCGCTTAATTTCGAAGCAAATGTGCTTAATTTCAAAGTAAATTCGCTTATTTAAAGTCAATGTGCTTAATTTCAAAGTGAATTCGCTTAATTTCAAAATGAATTCGCTTAATTTCGAAGCAAATGTGCTTAATTCAAAATGATTCGCTTAATTTAAAGTCAATGTGCTTAATTTCGAAGTAAATTCGCTTAATTTAAAGTCAATGTACTTAATTTCAAAATGAATTCGCTTAATTTCGAAGCGAACATTACAGTATCGATTTCGAAATCGTTCATTTTCTATTTTAACTTTATTAATTTTATTCATTTTTTAGAATGTAAGAGACCGAATTATGATGCGTAATTTCGTAAATCGTACGTCGAAAAAACGTAATCGAATGCGCTTATTTTCTAAGCGAACATTATAGTATCGATTTTCAAAGCATTCATTTTCTATTTTAAATCCATGAATTTTAATAATTCCTTTTACAAATTAAAAGTACTTTTTCTATTGAATAAAAGTATCTAATTAGGTTTTTGGAGAAATAATTAAAAAAAAATGAAAATTGAAAAAAATTTATTTATTCATTAAGCGAACTTCTGATTGATGATTTTTAAATCGTTTTTTTTAAAATTTTAAATCCATCAATTTCGATAATTTTTTCACGAATTAAAAGTGCTTTTTTTATTGATAAAAGTATCTAATTAGGTTTTTGGAAAAATAATTAAAAAAATGAAAATTGAAATTTATTTATTTATTCATTAAGCAAACTTCTGATTGATGATTTTTAAATCGTTTTTTTTTTAGATTTTAAATCCATGAATTTCAATAATTCCTTTTACAAATTAAAAGTACTTTTTCTATTGAATAAAAGTATCTAATTAGGTTTTTGGAGAAATAATTAAAAAAAAATGAAAATTGAAAAAAATTTATTTATTCATTAAGCGAACTTCTGATTGATGATTTTTAAATTTTAAATCCATCAATTTCGATAATTCCTTTTACAAATTAAAAGTGCTTTTTTTATTGAATAAAAGTATCTAATTAGGTTTTTGGAAAAATAATTAAAAAAAATGAAAATTGAAATTATTTATTTATTAAGAGTTTCTGATTGATGATTTTTAAATCGTTTTTTTAAAATTTTAAATCCATCAATTTCGATAATTTTTTCACGAATTAGTAGTATTTTTAACGTGGCTTCTGATTGTATAATTAATTTTTCAAAAAACAATGAAAAATAAAGAAATTTAAAAAATAAATTTTACAATTTTATGGATTATTTAAATTTGTAAAATGAATAATTAAAATTACTTTATAAATGCCTAATGTTTGAGGAAGTTTAATTTTTATGAATTTGTTAAAAGTTTGATTTTTATAGATTTTTTTGAAAATTTAATTTTTATGGATTTTTTGAAAGTTTGATTTTTATGGATTTTTTGAAGATTTAATTTTTATGGATTTTGTTAAAAGTTTTATTTTTATAGATTTTTTTGAAAGTTTTATTTTATAGATTTTTTGAAAGTTTGATTTCTATGAATTTTGTTGAAAGTTTGATTACAGTAAGTGCAACTTCGCATCAAAGACCCGAATTTTCGACTTTCACGTGGGCAGCGTTGGATCCCGTGGATTGTTTGTCTGTGCTCGAGACAACATGGACTTCGATTTTGACTGTGTAGTTTTCTCGAGTAAACATTCAAATAATGAAAATTTACTATTTGATATAAACCACTACACAAAAGACATGTGACAAATAGGAGGAGGAAGTAGATAAATTTTTTTTTTCAAAAAACACGTATTTTTTAAAATTCAAAAATTAAAAATTATTCGAATTGCGATTTCAAC